>KV426629.1:0-20929 GCA_001632375.1 Exidia glandulosa HHB12029 | reverse complement strand
CCTACACTCGTCTGGGTCTACAGGGTGTACAAAAGATGATAGTTGGTGCTAGAATGGGGAGTACTGCTTGTGAAGAGCATGATGAGGAAGATCGTCCTATATCTAGACGCCGCGGCACATTGCATCGAGCTTGATCCCAACTGGTGGCCTCTCCTCGCTCAGGTCGAGCTCCTCGAGGATAGAAATGGGGGAGGATGAGCTCAAATTTTCACGGGAAATCGATGCGAAGATTGAAATTGGGCGCGTGCAAAACCTGTCTTCCTCGCCGTACGACTTGGTACGCAAGGTAGTAGAGACAAGAGAAGTTATCGATGGTGTTCCCGTTTTCTAATATTAGTGTTCTTGTAATTACACGCTGTACTACCTCAAATGTTATGTTGCCACCGGCACTGGCTGATTCAACCCCCTATCTTTATCGACGTAGTACACATCTCGCTGACGAAATCGGGCCGATGACTCATCCTCTGTACCTCGCAACATATGTCGAGTTTCTACGCGACCTGGCATCTCTAAGACGCCGGACAAGGATTCCTTGAAGGAAAAGCCGCAATTCATCACCGGTGTCCTCCGGCGAGCGCCCGCATCCGGTCACCATCACGCTCGATCACTGCTATAAACGGCGTGATCCACAGATTCAACCGTCTCCTTACCCTTACCCTCTTTCCACTTCCTACGAACGTTCCCCTTCGTTAATTTCTCTGAACGCGATGATGTTCCCCCGTGCTGCTGCGCTCGCTCTATTCGCTGGTGCCTCGCTCGTCAGCGCCGCCGTTATTCCCCGCGCGGACGATGCTGTGGCCGCCGTTACCAATTTCTTGACGGCGTATTCTAACATGTGAGCATACTCGTAGCATGACTCTGGGCGTTCGGTGCTGACTAGAACGGGTGCGCTTAGGGATTACGACGCGCTCAAGGCCGCCGCCACGCCCGACTTCCACTTCCAAGACCAGGCGTTCCCCAAGCTCCACCGTACGTTCCACACTCGCCACTCCTTAGCTCCAGTCGCTTACTTCATACTGCTTTCAGCCGGCTCGATGTCTCTGGGGATGTTCCACTGGTTCATCTCCGACCAATCCAACACCAACATGAAAGTCACCTTCGACCCCTCCACCATCACCTTCAACTCCTCCGACGGGACTATCACAGCGCACTACGTCGCGGATTACGACTTCGACGCCGGTTTCGGGTCCAAGAACCACGTCGTGAACCCTATCACTGCGACATACACCGTCGTGGACGGACTGGTCAAGGACGAGAAGGATACGTACGATCTTGGATTCAGTGGGTGGGCGGAGCAGGCGCTGGGTCCGACGTTGGGGCCGTTGTTGAAGGATAGCGCGGCGACGTTGCCGTTCATCCAGGTCGCTGGCGCGGGAAAGCTTGGGTTGTTCCTCTTGACGCACTCGTCTTGAACGGACTTGTTAGATACCGGCTGCACATTTTAATTATATTACCCTCTTCTTGCTTCTTCTAAACGCTGGCTTCCCAGGACACGACTCACTGAGCGGGAGACCAGGGATTCAGCAATGTAATTATCTCCAGAAACATCATAGACAAAAGTAGTACCTACTGAAACACCATGGACGTGCCGTATCGCACGCACCCACACCCGCTCACATCGCCAAATCAACATCCATCGAACTCGTATCCTTCTCGACCACATCCTCATCCTCCTCTTCCTCCTCTTCGTCGTCGTTATTATGCACCTCGGACGCGAGCGGCGAGCGTGGTGTCCTCGTCACGCTAGCACTGCCCGGAGGGACGAAAGGCTGGAATCCAGCGCCGTTGCCGAGTGACTGGCGGGGTCCAATGGGAAGAGGGGCCGAAGGTTTCTTCGCGTCCGGCGCGTCGTTGAAGAAGCCGCATTTCGGGCACGTGTACTCTGAGCGGCAAGTAAGAAACGGCTGGCGGTGCGGTGGGGAAGACGGTGAGTGGAGAACGTACTCGTCGAGGACCATTCGCTCTCCTTGACGAGCCCATTATGCGCGAAACATCTGCAGGAGCGCAAGCGAGTCAGCACACACGACACGAAACGGAAGAGTCGGGACATGGGACGCAAACGGAAGGGAAAGCGTGGCCGCCCGCGACGCGACGCAAATATCCCGGGCCTGACAACTGCAGCGACGAGAGAACGCGAGGCATCCCATAGAAAGCGGAAGCTCTTCGCAACGACAAGGAAGGAATGAGGAACAGCGATGACGCAGCGCTGTACCCGCGAGTAACGGCGCGCCAACCCCAACACCCGATGCCAGCGCCCCACCCATCCTGCGCTACACATTCCGGACGACTCGACGCCGCCACCGCCCGAACAGCGTCACACGAACTCGGGGCAAGTAGAGTGCAACGCGCAACAGACAGGGCATCTTTGCACGCCCAGCACACACGACATCGCCCGCGCACAACAAGCAGGAAGAAAGAAGAACAAAGAACAAGAAGAAACGCACCTAGCGCAAATCAACGCATACTTGCCACTAGGCCCCGCACCGTCCCCCTCCTCCTCGCCAAGTAACGCGTCCGCGAGACGGTCGTACCACTGTCGGCGCGGCGGGACGATAGGTTGTTGCACGGCTGGAAACGGAAAATGTGAGTAATAGGTAACAGGTAGCAGGCGGGATGGGGATGGTAGGGAGACGAACGAGGAAGCACAGACGCGGGAGCTAGCGACGAGCAGAGTCACGACAGGGCGGACGATGACAAGCGGCTACGGGGTGAACGACGAGCAGCGCGACGACAAGGAGGGCGGCGATGACCGGGACGACGACGAGCACCGGGGCGAGAAGGGCGGACGAGGGTGGTTCGACGTCGACAAGGAATGTAGACATCACGACGAGGCAGACGGACGGGGGAAGACGCGAAGAAGAAGGAACCTTGGAAGTAGGATGTAGTGAGTGCAGAACGCGGGCCGACGAACACGAGGGAACGCGTCATGGAGCATGGACACCGGGCAGGGACCGCACTGGACATGAAGGACAAGGGACGGTTGAAGGTGGGGGTGAAAGGGATGTGGACGTGGACGAAGTCAAAGGCGTGCAAGATGGTAAATGAAACAACAGAGAACCTGAACAAGGGACGAAGAGCGGCGACGTGGAAAGAAGATAAAGCGACAAGGACGCGAAAGGGATGGCAAGGCAGCACGGACGCGCGAACCTCCCGAACGCAGATGGCAAGAGGGAATGGCAAGTGCACAGAGCAGATGACTGAAGAGGCGACTCACGACTCAACAAATTCGACCCAGGTCCTCCACCCGCTTGCGCCACGCCAAGCTGTTGCAGCGCCGCAGGCTGCGGCTGACCCGGCCGTTGCGGCGTATTCGGTATCGCGCCCGGAAAGCGCGGGCCTGCTGGCGAGCCGGGCAGTTGGGGTGGTTGTGGTTGGCCCTGTAGTACGAGCGAGTCAGCGAGGGACGCGAGACAGATTGGAGGAGGGAGGACAACGGGACGAGGAAGAGCGGGAAGACGAGAAAGGGAGAGGCAGCTGGAACCGAATGGATAGACGTACCTTGCCTTTCGGCGACTCATCGTACCGCTCGAGCAAGTTCTTGGTACTATAATAGTTTGTCGCCTTCTTGATTTCCTCGATCTTAGTCCGCTGCTTGACCGTCAGACGCTTCAGCGTCGATTCTGCAAGAGGTGCGTTAGCGACGAGAGGAATAGACAGGCTCAAAAGGAGAACAGCGAAGGGGAAACAGTGTTCTCGGGTAGAAAGAAGGACGTGGGTGTGGGCAACGGGACTAGCGGCGTGCGGGAGGTGACAGAGGACGTCGACGGAATGGCGGAGCGAGGGCCAGGAAAGTAGCGAAGTGCAAGGCGACAGGTGTACGTCCTTTCCACTGTAACAAGAGGCAGGCGGAGAAGATGTTGGAAATGGACGAGGATGTGATGGAAGAGCGGGGAGGGTTGGCGTTGGCGGGTGGGCAGCTAGGCCGCGCGTGTGGGGGCAGACGAGGAGGTGACGAGCGCAATGACGAATGTAGCCCACCGCGCCGGCAGCGCGGGGTACAGCGTCGGGGCGTCGTACTGCCTCGCCCATCCGTGTCGAGCACGTGTATCGTGCACGAACCTTCTGCGTTCCCGATGCGTGTATACCACGCCTGCATAATCCTCCGCGCGAATACAATCCTACAGTGCCGCAATCAGCACGCAAGCACAAGAACGAACGCACAGGACGTACACAAGGGGTCCAGCGAGTACAGGCGCGCCCGCCAACATGCGCTCGACTGCTGCCCGACTTGAAGCGCGCGGGACGAGACGGGCGTACCACAGCGCGACATACGCCTGTACATTCTCAGCGCAGGGCACTAAGTGGTATAGAGACCACGCACAGCCCATGCAGCGCCGGCGTATAAGGTGAACCAGAGCGTTGCGCGCCGCTCGCGTTGTCGGATGTCTGCCAGCCGCGCTTGACGCTGCGCGATCTCTGTCGCGAGCGCCGACAGCACTTCTTCATAGTTTTCGGGTTCTTTCTAAGCGCGAGCGTTAGACCCAGTGGACAGTGCTTTGAGTGTGGGCGTACTTTGCTGAACCAGGAGAGCAGGGCCATGCCGGATGACGGACGTCGCGGGAAGAAAGCCAAAGGCGCGGAGTTTGTTGACGTGTTCCTTGAACTTGAACGCCACCATGTCCGCTGCGACCTCCGGGACATCGACGCTACAAAATCTGTACAAACGCGAGTGTGGCCGCATCCAGAACGATGAACACAATATTCTCCTCCGCCTGTACTAGTGGACACTCTCATCTCGTGAACACGGACTGGTCGCAACATAGCCAGCATCGCCCTCACCCTCTGAACACGTCTCATTGAGCGCTCCAAGATGCCATGCTCTGCATTGGGCACTCTCGTTTTACGTACACCTTCGCGAGCTCGGACTGGTGGAGGTCTCCTCCTCGTCGAAAGCTCAAGCTCTACTGCGTCGCACCTGCAGTGCGTATTCTGTTCGTCTGCTTCTTGTCATGCCCAGCGCGAGTCGGGCGTACAACACTACACATCTATAACAAGCACGCCGCGAACGAACTCTCAGTGCCGGTACACGTAGCAAGACCTAGTTGCGACCTCGGTTTTCTGGACAGTACGCTCGGCGTGAGCGCGAGAGGAACTTGGCGCTCGACTACTACCTTGGCGCTCGACTACTACCTAGAATTCGTGCACACCTGCAGTAACAACACGCCGCCCGGTCAACTCTTCCGCTGGCTCGACGAAACTTGCCATCTCGTCTAGATCTATCACACATATGTACTAGATCCTACCAGGTGTGTAGGACGCTCTTCTTCCCGAGCTCTCTGGTACATCTTGCTCATGTCACTGCGACTCGGTTGTTGGTGTGGACGCAACCAGAAGAGCAGATGCCGGACTTGGGGTTTGTCGCCATCGTGATGTTTGCAACTTGCTTCTCTTGGCGATCACCCAGACATTGCCGCCCGAAATCTTTTTCAGCTGCCTTTTGACTTTGACTATCTCGACCAACCTGACATCGACGTTCTCTGTGCTCGAAGCGATGGCGGTCCAGCTGATCTCTCACAGGTCGCACTGTGAGCCCAGTCGCGGCGAGAAAGGCGCCGACGATCGGCGAACATCTTCTATTAGACCGACTTTCGGTGGTCAACCTTCGTCTCTTCCCCCCTTCCGTCCCTTTCACGTACTCCCGTGCGCCCTGCCCTAGGCGTCCGCATATGTACTTGATCATACTCGATAGGTTCTTGATACGCTCGTGCGCGCGCTGCACGTTCCCCGTCGCCGCGCTCCCGGTCGTCCTGCTCAAGTCACGCTCCCCGTCGTCGCCCTCCCCACCACGGCCCCCGCCCACGAACCTTTTGTTCCCGCCGCCGCAGCCTCTCTGGCCGTCGTACATATGTATGCCGTTGTCCCTGCGAACCAGTTCTGCAATAAAATGGTACGTAGCGTTCCTCGCGTGCCCCCATCACTGACTCGGATTTCCATTGTCAGCCATTTTCCTCCTCCTCTGCACTAGACCGACGTGTGGTACGCATCATTTTTCTTTCCGTATGACACCTAGCCCGCTCAGGCTCACGCGCTGTCTCCGTCCGATTTGCTCGTATCGTGGACGGGAGATTTGGTGTGCGTCTTTGCTCTTCGCTCCTAATCATCTCACTGCGGCTTGTGTCGATGTGCGAGTGAGAGAGGCGATAGGAGCACGAATACGACGGAGAGAAAACCCGTTTTGTCTAGTACAGAACAGTCGTTACAAACGGATAAGGAGCGGAGACTCAACTCTCCTGCTCCTATGAACACGGCCGGGAACTCTAAACGACGGCCGGTGACGCCGAACGGCGCCTGAATACCGACAGCTTGACTTGATCCTTTCCGTAGCTCAGTGCAACTTCCAGGCTTTGTTCCGATCTCTTAGGTCTCCTGCCTCGTTTAAATTATACGTGTTCTGGGAGTACGGGGACGATTTCACGAAATCGTATGCACTGAATTCCGTGGATCACTCGATGCTAATGCACTCTATACTCATACACTCTATGCTGGCCGTGTAGAATCCGCGTCGGGCTTCTTTCTGTGTGTTTACCGTACTTTATTAGTTAGCTGTCCCCGTGATCATGTATATATCTTCCTGACTTCGGAATCTCACTTACATTACCCATATTTTCCACTGTTTGCAGCCCAGGACCCGGAAGCGAAATAAATGAGCAAAAAGGATAAGCTCTGTGAGACTGTGAGGCCGTCGAGCAGTTCAAGACGTCAAGGGGTCAAGCTTAGACCTCTTGCCGAGCTCGACAACTGAGGATTTGATGGACTGATGCGCAGAGACCTTGGACAGCTCGACAACTCACGAAGCTCCGTCGAGCTCGGTCAACCTTCGTGAACAAAGACCCATTTTCCTGATGCTGCCGTGATCATCGAGCAAGGTCAGCCTTCAGCCGGTCGAGGGTGGGTTTCCTGTCGATATCTCGGATCCTCCGAGCGGAAATTTTTGGTTGCATGTCCCCCGTTTTCATTGCACCGACTGTCTGCGGATATTTAGGCGCCGGCTGCGAGGATAACGCCGCTTAACGAAGCAATACCCGCCCGTTGACGGCGGACATGTCGGTTAAAATCTCGCCGAGCATCGTCCTACAGTGTCGTCTCCAAACTCTCTCAGTGACTCGTTGACTGGCCGCAATCGATTGGCAGTCGCATGGATATGCTTTCCAGCGAGACTTTCTCGCTTATAGTCGCAATATTTGATCATATTATCGCGCTTCATGAGTCGCCGTTCGCGTCTCCATCTTCGACAAGCGTCGTCACACGGCTCCTATCCTGGAATCGTTCAGCTTCTTCTTTTTCGATGACGGCGCAGCGGACGACGCGACCCCTGATGCCTGCTCCCTTCCGCTGGATCTATGTGGAGCCTATGCACCGCGACACAAATCACGCAATCTGTCCAACGTCATACTCCCTGAGCGTCCGGTACATCGTGGAATCATAATATCAAGTCATAGCTCCACCTCGTCCCTACACTTCGTCTTCGGCGGACCCTCCCACTGCTAAAGGTGTCGTACGGCGAGGAAGACAGGTTTTGCACGCGCGCAATTTCCCTCGCCGAATCTTCGCATCGAGTTCCCGTGCAAAGATTTTCACTTCATCGTTCCGATATCCGTCCTCGAGGAGCTCGACCTGAGCGAGGAGAGATGGCCACCAGTTGCGATCAAGCTCGATGCAGTGCGCGACGGCGTCTAGATAGACGCCGACCTTCCCGTATTCGTTTCGCAGCGGCATACTCATCAAGCTCTTCAGCAGCGGTACTCCCCACTCGTGCACAGATAGTTCGACTATCATCCTCTCGGCACCAGGTAGACCCAGACGAGTGTAGGAGCACAGATGACTGGCGAGGGTGTCGGCTAGGTTCAGGACTGCGTGCTCGTCGCCTGAGCGGCTGAGCTCTGGCAACGACTCCACGATCAACTGCCAGGGCGATGAGAACCCCGGCTGTGAGTGCAAAAGGAATAGCGGTCCAGTAATGGCGATAGTTGGGGTGCTAGCAGAGCATGCGGCAGAGTCAATACGGGCACGGATGGAATGGGAGACTCGATTGGAGTTCATCGAGTCCGTATATGCTGAACCCGAGGCAAAGTAGACCTCATTGAGCGCCCTAGCCACAGATTCGACCACTCTGGGCCATAGATATGATTCAGACTCTTTGAGTGTCCTTCCTACCCGTATTAAATTGAGACACGCAGAGGTCAATTCAGTCCCGTTTACCGAGTGGGAAACGACGCCAGACGCGGTGACGCTTTGTGCGAAGAATGTGGCGAACGTGGCCACAGCAACCGCAGGCCACGCGTCAAGCGAATTGGCGGAGGCTGCCACTCTCCAGATATTGTTCACGGGATATGAAGATTTCCGACCTTCCCAGCGCCATGGAAAGCGGGTAATCTGTACGAAGAGATATTTCAGCTCGTCGGCATCGAGTCCGGGATCCCGGAGCTCCGGATCTGGGTCTAATTGAGTCGGATCGGATAGCAGCATTATCTCGCATACGAGGTCCGCGACACAGCAAGAGTTGCAAAGCTTATGCTCCTCGTGCTCCGGGCGTTCGATGCTGTTGTTGAGCGTTCGGGCAATATCATCCACGTCGTACACATCTAGCGCTGTAGCATCGAGACCAGCGACGAGCCGGAGTTGGTTCCAAAAATACACCGAGGGTGAATGCAGAACCTGGAGCACAGTGGATGTTAGAAAGGGGTGGCGAAACGAAGCATTATCCTGGAGTGCCTGAAGGGCTCCAGTAGGATTCGTGAGGAGCTTCCGAAGTCGTCTGGTTCGCAAGGGATCACGATGGTGAAATTCATTGACCGTGGAGAGAATGGCGGAATCGTAGGCATCGACGGTGTGAACCCATGCACCGACTCGAACGCTTCTGTACCAATGCCATCCACCTCTCAGACCGAGAGTAGCACGGGCATATTTCAATAGGTCAGGCCTGTCCGTGACTGAGCCACCGCCGTGGCCGAATGAGCGCATCGCAAGCTTTCCTATAGTATGGATCAACTCCAGATTTTCCCGCATCGCGATTGCCGTAGGGGAGGAAGGATGCAACGCAGCAGGAGCCTGGCAGGCCACCGCTAGAACCTCTGGCGCAGAGCACTGGAGTATTATCCATCGCACAGCTGAAGCGTCGAGCCTCGCAGAACTTCGCTGAATAATTGCATGCTCTTCCGTAACTACGAGCTCGACCGCGCGTGGGTTTCGCATTTCAGCTTCATAATAGAGCCGTGTCGGGAGCGTGCGAACAGTCCGGGCTATGACTTGGAAGGTGATTGGGAGGACACGAGGTGCGATGAGAACGGTGCTGACTATGACTCGTATGGCTGCAGATGCGCGGTACAACGCACGACGACCCAGTATCGCCCAGATGTCACGGTGAGACGGATCTTTAACCGGCGAAAGCGCCCATAATACTGTGAAGAACATCTGTCGCACAGTGGGAGCGTGCGCCCCAGTCATTTCCCGCAGTCGATCGAGCAGAGGGGTCGAAGTTGGGCATTCTATCCTGAAGGCAGGTAAGACGAAGCATACTGAATAGAGTGCAAAAAGAGTCGCAGTCAGACCCAGAAGCGCTGCAGATATAGTCCCGTCGAGACCGGAAATCAATAGGACGAGGCCAACGAGAAAGAGAAATAGCGCTAGATGGAGTAGAAGTGGGAGTGTTGATATAAGTTCAGGGAGATGCCATGCTGTCATGCCGTCATAGTACAGACTCCGGCGACGCGCCCAGTCGCGAGAAGAGCGCGCCGCATGGGTCGTTCGATCTTTGTACTGCCCAAGCCACTGTTTTATGAGGATACAAAGCAGCGCGACGGCCAGAGCAAGCCACAGACTGATGAGCCACAGACCGTTAATCCACCGTGTACTGGACGAGATGGACACTAACGAAGGGTCTCGGAGGACGGGCAGGTCTAAGCCGGTGGACGCGTTCGCCGAAGAGGCGAGGACGTAGAGCGCACGAGCAGCGTACTCGGTGTAGTCTGGCTGAAGCAGTTTGTAGGACTCGACGATGAATGCGGTCGCGACTGCAGAGAACAATCCCGCCTGATGGGCGATCAGGTACGCAAGGAATAATGTATGTCGACTTACAAAGATAAGGAGGATGTCCAAAGTCTTATTCCAGCCGTCCAGCATGGCTTCATCCCGGATCGCGGCCTCGTCGCGATAGACGGTCCATACGCGGGCATTCTCGCTCATTTCTTCGCCAAATGGATCAGGGGGATACTTCTTCTCGAAGGGCGTACTTGGCTCCTCTACTGGATATCGCCGGTCTGGTCCTATAGGAATACTTCTACTGCTGGTAGCGGTGTTGACACGAGCACGAGCAGAATTTACTTCACGAGCCATCGATGGAAAATAACGATTAGCGAGTGCGTATTGTGTTGCGCGCAACGTACAGGTTGTGTCACGGATAGGAATATCAGATACACCAGGAGTAGGGCCGTCCGCAGCTATGCGAAGTTAGCTTGTGTGCGATGCATGAGCTCAGAACATACGCTCTGACGGATACACTTGCGATGTTCGAGGGCCAATGTCTTCATCCTGAATCTTGAATGGCGAGCGTCAGTCATTTACGACCGCAGTTCACCGTCCGATGTACCTCGCTCATGGTGAAAGGCAAGTTGGGTCGGCTGCTGATCGGCAGCTCGCCGGCGCTTCGGCCCGGGTTCGCGAGCACTGAGGACGTAGTATTAACTCTAGTATTAACACTCAATGGGCGACTTCCATAGCACCCGAGAATTAGCTTAGTCAGATTCCATACCCTCTAGTACAGAGACGAGTTTGACCTGTTTCACCAACGGTCTACTTGACTAGTACTGCCATCCCTTTAGCCAGTGAAGAACTCTCTGCGGATGCGTGAATATATATTATCTCGTCGCAGAACATGCTCAGCAAGAGTAGCCCATATCTCTGCTCCGAGGTCCTGGGTTCTGCGTCCAGAGAAGCCCGGTGCTGACGCGCTGGCGAGCCAGGCGTCTTATTCGGTACAAACATGCCGATCGTCTACGATCAGTGTTCTTTACTCTCAAACTAGAAACTTCCCGCTAAGATGTCGTTGGGATGACCGTGCTCTTGAAAGTGACCGTACCGCTAAAGACACAGCCTACGTTGGGTGAGAACACGTGTGGTCAAAGCTTAAGAGACTAACTCATCCAAAGTGACTCTCGCGCAGCGTGCAGGCGTTCCCGAGGGATAACAGGAAGGAACTGCGTCTACTACGCACACTCATCACTGTCCTCTTCGAATTTGGTCTTGGTTGAGATGTCGACGACCGCTGATCCCGCAATGTTGGTGCGGGAACGCCGAACCGTGAAGGCTTCCTGCATTGAAAGCTGAGTCTTGATACGTCACGTCTAACACGTGGATTGAACTGAGTCTTTGCAATGACCTGGGCTCATTGACGTATGTGTATTCCACGACCAAGCCTCATGTCAACGCTACAACTGCTCTCTTCAGCTCGCGAACACGTAAGAGGGGCCTTCCCTGAGAGAAGTCGCAAGGGTCCGAACGCTACGCAGCCTCGACCTCAGTCGATACTGTACATCCACCGAACTTCGCTCCATGCGCAGAAACTTGGAAGTATGGAATTGCCGGTACCTGGCTAAACACTCCTAATCATAAGTGAGTCGCCATCTCGACGCAGGGCGCGGGTAAAGCTCAAACGGTGGAGTAACCGGCGCTTCCGTACTATCGTTTCTGCGGAGAACTTCTCTCCGAAGCTACATATCGAACACGTGCATTACACGTGAAGTGCGGGGCGCGAAGGCACGGGCGCGGAATTGCATGCGTCTGAACTCTCACGCGTCTGCCGCGGAGAACTCCGCGGACTGAAATTCTCAACTCCTAGAGGTACAGCTGAGGCAGAAAGAGGCCGGAATCCAATCATACAGTAAGGATGTAACGAGGTAAGGAGAACTGAAAAATTATGTCTATCGCGACTGTGCTTGAGCCTACACCTCGCCGTCTGAAAGCGCTAAACAGACCAGGTTGACGGCGTTGACAGCAATATGGAAGTCGAAGCATTGCACGTTCAACCGCTCACTCACTCCGCGGCGCTTGGCGATGAAGTTCGGAAGCACAAACCGTCCCTGTGACGTCCCGAGCATGCGCAGGAATCCCACACCGCAAAAGACCCGGGTGTCCATGTCAGTGCCGTTTCTCCCCGAAGCCCTTGGAGTCCCTGGACGACGGCGCCTTCTTCTTCCGTGGAGCCGGGAATGTCGTCCGCGACAGGGCTGGAAGTCCGCGAGGAGGACTGAGGTGGTGACGACAGGGCAGTACCGCCATCGGACGCCGAGGAGACGGGAAAGTAACCCGCGATAAGTTCAGTTCGGGTGTGGGTGGTGAAAAAAATGCGATGCTATACAGTGGCTAGCGGGATAACTATGCATACATGAGTCGTGAGTCATAACGGGAGCGCGAACGATAGACAGGCAGTCATAGGACGCCGGAACAGGTCTCGAGACACCAGACTGAGAGGTCTGAGGGAAGCAATGGGATAACGATACGGGGCGCGCACGGGAGTCGGGCAGCGGGTCATTAAACGGAAGGCGTGAACGAGACGATGAGTACTTAAACGAGAGGGCCGAAGACGACCTTCAGCGTGCGCGGGTCGGCTGTGAGGTAGAGACCGAGGAAGGTCGAATATCCTTGCAGCCAGTCCAGGCGCAGGAGACCGTCGCGGTGGACTTGCGCGCCGTTACGTCCTGCGCGGGCAACGCGCGCGCTGAATGCAGCTTGGAGCTTCGCGCGATTGCGACTGTCGAGACTCGACCACTCCTCCGGGCGGACACGTCGCCAGAGGCAGCGCGATAGCATGTCGATGAACTCGCCAACGGTCGCCTCGGTGGATATATCGAACGACCACGGGTGCAGGTCGCATTTGATGCGCAATGTCGAGCTGCCCGAGCCGAGGAAGGCGCGTAGGTCGCGGTGCGAAGGCGTGAGTGGACGCGAGTCGTGACGCAGACGCGCGGCGGTGGACGCGTACTGCACGTCGAAGTGCAGCTTGGGTGGACCGCTTTGGTTGAGCGCGAGCAACGGCGCGACGGTGGGGGAAGAAATGGGTATGTGACGCGAGGGCGGTGCTGTTGGCGCATGCCATTGTCAGATCCAGGAACAGCACCGCCAATGTGGACGACTTACGCAGCGGGATGGTCGAAGAGCGCTGTGTGGTCGAGCGCGTCGCCAAGTACGCCTTTGACGACTTTGGAACGAGGAAGCGGACGGCCTTCGTCGCTCTGCGCGGCGTCTGGACCGTTGGAGGATATCGTCCTGGCCAATACGACTGCCCAGAACCGGGTGGGTGTGGAAGGGCGACTGGATACTGGTATTGCGGCTGGAAGCGCGGCGTATAGGGTGCGTCGCGTCGCTTCTGGGGAGAGTAGTGGTGGTACATGGTGGAGAGGAGGTCTGGATGAATGCCAGAACTCGTGTGGGTCCCTTCTTATGCAAAGAGGGCACGAGGTCCGAGGATCGACGGGTGGTATGTGTTTGTGGTCGAAATGCCGCAATACCCGCCGTCTGCGAGTCATTTGGGAGGGTGTGGTAGCTGGCTCCGTACAAGAAGCGGGCTTTCGGCGTCTCGGTGATGGGCGGTTGGCGGGTTTATCTTCCGTAGGTTGGTCCCTGATGGTGACGGCATATCTATCTCGCGCGCTCTCACGAGCCTCGTGTTCGCCACGCCCTCCGCGGCCCTCCGCGGTAGCACGAATCAGGTCAGGTGCTCGAACAAGGATAGCCTGACGCACAACAATATACGCCCCGCACAGCCGCGTCGGCGGTCGAGAGCCAACGAAACGATTTTGTGCAGTCAGTCACGCAAACCGGTCGACCCGCACCTGAAACTGTAAGCCATCTGTTGCTGTTCAAGTTCGCATCATGGTTCTCGCTACTACGAAGGACCTGAGATATGTGGAATCAGTGGTCTGCCTCGTGTCAGACACGAGGTATCAACGTCACATTAGTGGGACCGACCTCCTGGGAGATTGGGACGCTGGACATATTGCTTCAGGTTTCTGCACAGGGAGGTACGCTCTAACAGTCAGATGTCTCGGGAATGTCGATCCTGTGCTGTTACTGCCTCTGTTGAGCGATGAGTGCTCTGTTGCCCAAGCAGTCCAATATGATAACACATGCGACGTACCGTTAGTCTCTGGAGCCTCGAGGCAGCGCTGCGGAGGATAGGAATTGTCGGCCGAGAGTGAAAAAAGGTACGTCACAGCCCTGTTAGGACGTGCAGCTTCGCCGCGGAGGACTTGGCGATAGCACTGCCAGAAGCGGTCACACCCCATTGAGGCATCAGAGCAACACGACATGGATAGCAAGATCGACGAGATTCTACACGAGATGAGCTGTGTCCTGCCTCGGAGGCTGCGCAAGTTTCAGAAAGGACGAAAATCTGCAGACCCACGTCCACGTCTCATTTGCCCTCTTTCGTCAAGGTAACAAGCGGCTCCTGAGTTGTAAGTCAAGAGAAGCTGATCAGATAAGGCCCTTACAGTTACTTTGGAAATAACACTCACTTCGTGAACGACACTGCTGAATCGGGAGAGCAAATCCTGATGTGTGCCAGGGACTGTGACGCCCGTCAAGACTAGTCCGGTTGAGCGCGTCTCCGCATCCGAACGGATGCATGCCGCAAACTGCAACAGCTGATCGACCGGAACTCCCGCGACCTGGTACGAGTCGTGGAGCACAAAACGAGTCAGGTTTGGGCAGGCTATGTCGAAAGATGGAGCGGACGTTGGAAGGGAGGTAGAGTCGCGGTTGGGCTTGACGGCCAACGGCCAGAACGGCTCAGTGTCGCGCTTATGTTCCAGGTCGATACGAATGGATGTCAATACGGGGAACGACGTAGTACCCAACGCAAAGAGTGCGTCGAGGAAGGCGTGCGCGATACGGATGTCGACCAGCGCGTTCGCAAGCGTGCCGACTTGGCGCTGTGCAGCGTCGAGTTTGCTGGACGGGAGCCAAAAACCGATAGAAAACGCGCGTACGAACCCATTCCGATCAGTGAGCTCAAATGCCTTCTTTACTTCATCGTCGCTAACGTCGCGATAGATGCGCAGCGAGACGGCCTGGCCGAGCCCGTCGAAGAGAAGCCCGACCTCGGCACCATCGTCCTTGGCGACGAACTCAATCGAAGGTATCGTACGGAGTGACAGAGCCTTGTCGACTCGCGGGATCCATTGCTGCTCGCCCTGGTACGTCAGGCAAAGATGCTGTAGACTCATTCCTGTCAGATTGAATGACAACTTCCCGCCCTTGTCGAGTGCGTTCGCCGGAGGGGAAAAATCGAGCGATCGTGCGTTGGGCCAGAGATGGCCAACCGCAATGGATCGTGGATTCCTGACGCTGTAATGTAGCGTGACGTTTCGGATGTGTGGCATGGGCGCAGAACGTGCGAGTTGGATGTTGCCGAGAGAAATTGTTGTTAAGAGGGGAGCGGACAGAGTTCCGAGATCGAGAGTCGGATACGTAGTCCACTTTGGTTCTCCCTCGCCGGGCTCGTCAATGTGAATCGAGAGCTCGCGGAGACAAGGCAAAGGTTCCTTCAGCGCGTCACGGAGTGCGGGAAGGTAGCGCGCGGCAATGACGACGTCGAGTTCGACGATACGAGACATCCCGAGCTCCAACGCCGGGATTATGAGTTCTTTCCACATCTCGTCGCACATTGAGAGCGGGCCCTGCGCCGGTTGAATACCGAAAGGGGTGAACGACAACGAGACGCCGCCGCCGTTTGGTTGTTCAAGTATGATGCAGACGCGTAACTTCGGCGCATCGCTAGCTTCATCGCACAGAGCTGGCATGTACTCTTCGATACCGCGCGGTTCCCACCTCATGTCGTATGGGCCGGTCGAAGTCCTGTCCAACGTCACCGACCGATAAAAATCTTTATGCGCCGTGGCGACGCGACGCCAGCGCCTGGAGACACCAGCAGCTGCGAGTACACCAGGTTGCCCCAGAAGATCCAGAATTAGAGTGATAATATCGTCCGCGAGTTGTGCAGACAGATCGGTGCTCATGGTCGTCGAGGAAAAAAGGAAGGGAGTTGCCGACTGTTGCCGATGTTATACTTCCCAGTCCGCGACGCCCGCCGATCAACTGCTCTTGGCTTTCGACCACGACCATGGTGAGCCAGCAATCAGTCTCGCCCCGTATCGCGGATTAATCACACCTAGACGTTACCGCCCGAGATACTTTCCGCTGCCTTTGACCATCTCGACCAACCTGACCTTCTGCGTGCTGGTCATGTCTCGAAACGATGGCGCGCTGCTGCTGTCGAGCACCGAAATCATTATCGAGTAATCGACTCGAGCACCTCTGTATCCACATTTCTCAGTGACTCGTCAACTGGCCACAAGCGATTCCACGCTCTACTTCGGGATGCTGAGAATTACACCACTCGTATCGCATTGCGTTTCTCGTTGCGGTTCGCTACCATTAGTGACCGGTTCAGTCGGACAACTCGCGATGTCCTAGCGGCGCTGCTTGCCAACGAAACATTTCCGCTCATACTCCACTTATTTGATCGCATCATCACCCTTCACCTCGCCTTGGTGTACGCTGTCCACGTCTCTGTCTTCGACCTCCTGTGTCATCCGGCTCCTCTCCTGGAATTGTTCAGCTTCTCTTATATCGGTGCCGACGACAGCTCGAACACACCGAACTCTGATGCCGACTCGCTTCCCCTGGACCTGTTTAGAGGCCATGCGCCGCGACTCAAATCACTCGAGTTGTCCAGTGTTATACTTCCCAAGCGTCCAGTACCAGCCCTCATGACATGTCGCAATTTGCGCCTCGATTTCACCACTATATCTTGCGGTTCATTGCGCGTTGCCACACAGTTTCCTGTCCTACGTCGTCTTATCCTCGGAATTTCGGAGGACATCCTTCCAGAACTTGATTTACGGCGCGAAGGCGGTATTGCCTTCCCATCCAGCCTCTCGTCGGTTTGCATTCAGGCTTTCGAAGCTGAGTGCAATGCTGTAGAGCTCATTCGTGACATACATGACAACATCAAACATATCCGAACTCTTCAAGTCGAGCTTTTCTCCTTAGAGTGTGAGGATCTTGAGTGGTCGTCGTTCTTCACGGATCTCGTCTCGCCCCTGCGACTACACATTCGGTCACCGGGAGACGTCTCACGTACTGTAAGTCAGATTTTTATTACCGCCGCACAGCTCCCGTTACACCAAAACCGCGTTACCGCCTACCCTTTGTGACCGTTACTTCATTACCGCACCCAGTATGAGACTACTTCGTGATCGGAGCTGAACGTATCAAAACAACGTTGATCCATCTGAGAGACGTACCAACAGCACTCTAGGACGCATAGAACCTGTTCTACACTATGAAACAACACGTCTGCCGCGGAGCGGCCGCAAAATTTAACCTAAGAGGCCCGCAGTGGGACGTTTTGAGCGTTACTCCCATTACCGGCAGGCCGCCGTTATGCGTTACATTTCGCAATTATTACCGCCGCGCCACGGCCCTGTTACGCGTTACGCGGTAATAAAAAATTGACTTACAGTACTCTGAGACGCTTCTATCACATCTCATCCGAAATGGAGCTTACCGTGGAATCTGGAGATGGCTATACAAAGACCCTGCATTGGACAGCCGATGAACTCTGCGGGCCGGCGGAGTGCGACAGCGAGACGTACTGGGACCAGTTCGAACAGTTCTCCCGCCTACAACATCTCCGCGACTCCGTACAGGACGTCACACTAGCGCATGCATTCCTTCCTGTAATCTTCGCTCTGGAAGAGCTTCCCACGCTACGGCATATAGAGATCGACCTGGACGAGTTCACCGCTCCGTTTTGGATGACACGCGCGCCGGAGGATGCCAATGACTATGTGGACGGCGACAGGACGCCTCCCGAACGTCCAACCTCGCTCCCTTCCCAGCGCCGTGACGACCCGTCGTGCGCAACCGATTCGAATGAGTCTTATTTTGACGGGGACCCGCGATTGCACAGCGACTGCGAGCGCAGCGCGGAGGAATTTGCGCTGCTCAACGCGTTTGACGAGGAGGAGGAAGAGCACACGCTTCAGTGCCCGGCACTCGAGACTGTCGTTTTACGAACATCGCACAGCCAGACACGCGTCAGTACGCGTCAGCTGGCTCATTTTGGACGCGCTCTGGGTCTTTTGGATCGTGCCGAAGGCAATCGTCCGCGACTTCGACTCCTTGGAGTTGAGCTCTCTAGCGCGAAGTATGGCAAGTTGCACCTTCAAGTCTTCGATGAAGTCGAGCAAGTGGTGGGTGCATTTTGACATGAATCCCTATGGGTCGATGACAGACTGACAGGACTCTGCAATCTTTCCAGCTCTGAACCTCCGCTCAAGGATACAGAGGCACGAGTGAGTAGCTCGCCCCTTTCTTGTTGTTCGGTGTTCAGTCAACAACAGGTCGGATGAATAGGAACACGCGGACGAAGAGAAGTTGAAGGAAGAGGGCGTGAATGTCGACGAGGAACGACTGTCGGGAAATCTGCGAGCTTACGCTGACTGTGCGAGCTGCGCGGGTGCTCTTGAGTACTGGGGAGCGGACTGCAGCAAATGCTGTTCGTTCGCCCTCTTCGCGTACTCCCTTGTGCGACGGTAATGACACAATCAATGTACATGCACTTATCTTCCATTCCATTCATCACGCTTGACACTTTGGGCTAATTTGAAAGCGCGTGGTCGGCGTCGTGTCTCAATCGGAAGTATACTCCGCGACCACATGAACCGACCACGGCCACAACCCTCAGGTCGTGGTCTTCGAGTACAATATAAAATGTGGAGGGAAAGAAAGCCAGAGATCACGAACTACGCATACCGCTCGACCCTCACCGACATGTCTCACTCCCGCATGTTCACCGCACTGCGCAGCTTTTTCGTGCGAGACGACTCCCCATCTACAAATGCCGAAGAGGACCATACTCGCGCCCCGAGACCGCAACCCGATTTCACGTGGGATTCATGGACGAAACAGCATGGGGATGGTAAGTCCATTTTTAAGTTGATAATACATTCGAGGTCTTGCTAACGTTCCTTAAAGATGCCATGTGGATTGCAACCTATCAAAACCTTTCGCGTCCAGACACGTCGAAAGCTGCAGCCGTAAACCGCCTCCCTCGCTCGTAGGTCTCCATCGAGAGGGCATCGTGCAATGCATTCCAGAAGCTTGTATACGCGGCAACGGTAACGACATTTGTAGTCTGTATCATTTTAGAACCTCTTGATGATACCCGGCATTTCGGTGTGTGCCGTGATGCACGTGATCTCGGCTAGCACTTATCCGCACGCACGGTCGGTCGAGAATTCATTAAAACCACTCTCGTCCTCCACTACCTTCGAATAACCTATGGTATACGTAATAACAGGGTACTGGACCCTCTAAGTTTATTACTGAGCCCTCAGAGCTGCTGCCGTCGGTGTGAATAATAATTTCTACACCGTTTGGATTTGCAGGCTCTAACGGTGTTGCAGAGCGCGCTGAAAGCCAGAAAATGTTTTCTACCAGTCTTGTGGGGATATATGTGTACTTATAGGTACCCTCCGTGGGTTCACAGGCTGTCCATCGGGCACGGTGGTCAATTGGGCTTATCCCCAGGTTATCCGCCCGAATTGGATTTCCGTGATTTGCCTTTTCCGGGTTATTTCGATTAATTTGTCAGCAAGCCGGACGTGCCGAGGGTCGGTGGCAGCCGAATTGGCGGATACCAATTAGGCAGGCGCGTTGTGATGCAGACTTTTACTAGGAACGATTATCTTCCTACGTCAAAAGTCTGCAAAGGAGACTACGACATTTGTGGGATGACGAAAGAGCATCGACCGAGATCGCATTAGAGACTACAGAGAAGGCGCTGTATAGGGACATTTAGAGAAGTTTAGTTCCGGTGTGACTACGGCGAATTATACCGTATTTCTCAGTCGTACTGGAAGTCCACAGCAACCCCGAAAGATATACGCAGAACTAAACATCCCAGAGCTGTGTCATGTTCTAGATAGGGCTATTCGTACGCTGCCGAGTACTATGGAATTCCAGCCACAGACCCTGGCACTATGACGCCAGTTTCCCCGAATTCGGAGCACACCCCGGCCCGCCGTGATATTCAGATTTGAAATAAATGCAATTTTAACTTAGAAGTACACATGGTATAGCTACATATCGACTTTCACAGCCTACAGGGACGCATGCACGACTAGTCCGTCAGATATCGCGGCTTGACCACAGGCTCGTCCTCCCGCTGAGGCTCCCGCTCTGCAAGCTCCCACGCTTCCCTCGTCCTCCGATCCCGCTCGCTCGTGTTGTACCACCGCGGCAGACGCCACGAAACGCCGTGCGCAGACCGCTTGAAGCGCCATAACGCAGCGACGGCGAGAACGATCACCACGAGGAAGAGAAGCATGTTCATCGAGGAGCTTGAATCCAACTCCTCGCCTGGCGTGAGTGGTCCTGGGAGAGAACGAGACGGCACCGAGTCGTCGTGGTCAGAAGGTGGTAACGTTGCCTTCGCGGGCGCGGGCGCGATGCCATCGTCAGGTGGGTGTATTGCTGCCGCGGCCTTGCCGTGCGCTGTAATGGCACTGTCGTCCTGCGTGACGACAGGAGGTGCCACGGGTGCAGCTGGCTCTTCGTGCGCGCCAAATACCGCCATGTCGTGTTTGTCGCCATCGTCATCCCCGTCGTGCTCGTCGTCGTTCACACCTTCCCCGGGCGGACCAACAGGATCCTGCGCGACGAGCTCCTTATGCGCTTTTGACTCCTTTTCGTCGGGCGTAGTAGGCGGTACCTCGCCCGCTGCAGGATTTGACAGAAGTCAGGCCTGCAAGGACACGAGGAAGGTCTGTCTCAGCCGTCTGCGAATAAAGCAAAGAGCGGTCTGTATAAAGTACCTGCAAGGACACGAGGAAGGTCTGTCTACAGGTAAGAGTGAGCACAAGAA
>KV426628.1:0-20982 GCA_001632375.1 Exidia glandulosa HHB12029 | reverse complement strand
CTAGCGCAGACCGAGAGAGGAGAAAGCGAGAGAAGCTGCTGGGGAGCGAGCGCAGGGCCAACCACACCACACAACTAAGACCAGATCCGAGGAAGCGCGCTAGGCAGCGGGAATCCTAAGTTGAAGACAGAGCTACATACAGTAAGAGTGCGGCGTACCTAGGCAGCGGGAATCCTAAGAGATCAAGAATGAGGATCCGGAAGCTGCCGTGGCACAGATATCAACGAAGCGGGAACGGCCGGGATCATGAGTGTGGGAGACTATATAGTATCTAAAGAGACCATAGAAAGAGAAAAGAAAGAGAATATGTGGAACCCTGACAGTACGCTCCGTCGATCTGCTGCCGCGATTGACGCTTCCCACTCACACCTTGTAGTAATACTGACATACTGTACTACAGGTATTTATTACCGCGTAACGCGTCACAGCGTGGTGGCGGTAAGGCAATAAAGTGCTCAATGTAACGCGTAACGGCCGTCCCGCGGTAATGTCTGTCACAACGGTAAAAGCGGGTAGAAGGGCACCGGACTCAAAATTTCCGGGCCGCTCCGCGGCAAGTGTGAATGCTTGCTCTCTCATAGACACTGTCGACTCTTCCGGTCACTTAGATGAGCACTATAGTGTGTTCTACACCTGAAAAGAACATATACCGCTCAACTTGACCTGTAGACTTCGGAAATTCTGCCTTCCGGTGAATTGAGATCATGAAAACTGCTCGCTGTTCTTCATCTCAGTCCTTCTCAGTCTCGCCATCCGCGACGGTTGAGGTGCAGAGGACTATATACGGTAACATGTCACAGGTCACGGCGGGCCGGCGGTAATCTCTAGCGGCGTAACGCGCATTCTCGAGCGGTAATAATTACCTGTAGTACAGTACGGGACCGAGACTGTCGTTTTGAACGACTTTCTCATAAATATCTCGGATGATATCCAACTCGTGTCGAGCATACGATCCCTTCTCGACCTGCCGCCAGAATCTACGGGACGAGTAAGCACGGAATACCGCATCTTCAATGGGGTCGTAGGGGTCCCGGCTTGCATATGATGACGGGTTTCAGCCATAATGTCACTATACCGTGCACGAAGAGGCTACTGAGTGGAAGAACTCGGCCTCTCCGCGAGCGTCGGGCGCTTTCCGGAATGCATCCGGGGAAAGTTCAGGCCTGAACTTTCCTCGGCTGCAGTTCCAATGATGACTAAGCTTCGGACTCTTTAGATAGATCTTATCTATATTGCTTCCGAACCTGTATATAAGGCAGGGGTCTCCCGAGCGGAGTCCCCTCAGCACTTGTCTTGAAGAGACCACCATCTCCACTCACGACTCGAGCGCGAGACGCTCTGCAAGCCAAGGCTCTAACGCAAGGTATCGTAACCGATTCCTTACATTTTTTGAGTGGTTCTAACAACCTCTTCTAACTACTAACAACGTCCATTTGCTTAGGGGCCTGATCACCCTCGACGCCGATGGCCGCCACAAACAATAACCAACAATCCCGTCTCCCGCTTTCGCCCACGACCGCCGCCGCACTTCCCTACGTCGAGCATCCCGCGCAGGTACGCGATACGCTCGACATGGCGAGTGCACAGGCTGACGAGGGCGCACGGGACACGGACAGTCACGCGCGACTGCAGACGCGTGTGGCGACGACTACGGCAGCTTCGTCCGACCATCCAGCTGGTCCGGGCAACGCTACCAACGACGACTCCGGCGCGCCTGAAGAGCGCGAGGGGTCGTCAAGTGCCAGTGGAGGTGGAGGGCGCGGAAGAGCGCTCAACACCCACTGGCGGGAGCAGGAGCGCACGCGCGGTGGCCGTTTCGGTCCGCGACGTCGTCCTGCTCTCAGGCGCTCTCTCTCTGAGCCGCCGTCCGAGGCTCCCGTCGTCGATACAGACGACGACGGTCGAGCGAGGACAAGGACGACTGGCGCTAGGCCGTCGTCGCCGTCTGCTCGATCTGAGCCTGGCTCGGTCGCAGACGGGCGGGAGGGCAAGCACGGCTCCTCTCGTCGACTGGAGGACGCAGTACGCGTCCTCGTCGACCTGGCTGGACTGGCGCAGCCGTCCACGACGCCAGCCGCAGCTGCAGCAGACGCGAGTCCCGACGGACCGTCTGCTGCGCAACGTTATGGTACGCCCGTCGCCGCTGGCGACGAGACTACGTCTGCTGACGCAGTACCACAACCAGGAACCGTCGCCCCCAGCGCAGACGCCGCGCTGGAGGGCGTGCTACCCGACTTCGACCACGTCGAGGCGCGTCCGCTCGCGGACGACCTCTTGTCGTCCAGCGGATTCGCATCGGTTTCGTATGGACCGACCGTCGACGTTTCTACGTCGCTCGCGCACGTCGCCGTGGTCGACAACGACGGATGGGTCACCGCCGCCTCGCTTGAGCTTGCACGCTCAGCGGGCATTCCTCTTCCCGCGTCGCCGCCGACGGAGACCATCGTCGCCGCGCAGGGCATTGTTGTACGTAGTCCGGGCAATGAACATGTTTCGCCCTACATCTACCGTCTGCCTGAACCTGAGCCCATTCCGCCGTTTCAAGATGATCCCGGCGATGAACCAGAGGGCGCATACGTGCTACCCACGGTGGAAACCGTGAGTGAGCAGTTCGCGGACGATTTCAGCGCGTATCGACCCACTGATGTGCCTGCAGGAGCAGGTCCGGAAACGCATCGAGCGCTGAGCTCGCTACCTAGCGAGTCAGGCTTCATACCCGTTATCTATACGCCGCCGCGCGTACGTTCGCCACCGCTGCCAACGCACACGGCGTTAGAGACGGCTTCGATTGCAGAGCGCGCAGGTGTGACCCTGCGCGTTCATTCCGCGGCACCAGTCAAGACTGAGCGTCAGACTCCTGCGACAGTGAGTCCTCGCGCGCAACCAGTTGCTGGACCGTCGAACTCACGACGGCCACAGATACCTGCACCGTTACTGCGAGCGAGCGCACCGCCCGAGGCGCGCGGCGTACCTGGGAGTTTTACTCCTGCGCCATGGCCAGTATGGCCGGGATTACCAGTTAGTGAGCGGAGGCGTACAGCGCCGCCTCCAGGAACGCTCCTTTCTGACGTTATTCAAGAACAGGTTGAGCCCGACGACGAGTCCAGTAACGGACGAGGAGGTTTGCGCAGTTGGCGATGGGACGGGTGGAACTTTGTTCCAGACAACCCCGTAGGCGCGGAAGGTGCGTCGTCGCCTCAGGCTCAAGGTGCGCCGGCGCAACCATCGCAACAATGGTTTGCGCCGCCTCCTTTCCCACCGCCGCCACCTTTTCCGGCGCCTCCGCCGTCTTTCCCAGCGCCGCCATTCCCTCCTATGCCGCCACCTCCAGTACCGCCTGTGCCGCCCGCACCGTTCGGTGCGCAACAACCGGTACCGCCGTTTCCGCCTATCGCCCCATCCCCTGTCCGTCCACCAT
This sequence comes from Exidia glandulosa HHB12029, assembly GCA_001632375.1. NCBI lineage: Eukaryota > Fungi > Basidiomycota > Agaricomycetes > Auriculariales > Exidiaceae > Exidia > Exidia glandulosa. The sequence continues at coordinate 17,564 of KV426628.1, read as the reverse complement.
CCGCACCGCGACATGGACCGAATTCGGTTTCGTTACCGCCGTCGACAGCAGGACGCGGTACGCCCTCTGGGCCACCGTCGTCTCTGCTGATGCTTCCGTCCTCACGCGCATCAAGCCCGCCGAGTTCTCCTACTACCGTCAGAGGTAGTGGAGGCGGAGGTGGAGGCGGTGCGGGTGGGGGTGGAGGAAATGGAGGTGGGGGTGGGGGTGGGGGTGGAGGAGGTGGAGGTGGATGGGGTCCACCACCAGGCTGGATCCCGCCGTGGTACCCGCCGCCGCCTCCTCCTCCTCCCGGTGGAGGACCACCGCCTCCTCCTGGTGGAGGGGGTGGTGACCCATGGAATAACCTATTACGCGATCTCAAAATCGAGGTCCCCGTGTATTCCGGTGAAATAGACCTTGATGTTCTTGACGCGTACATCGCAAAGTGGGATTTCTTGCGCGAGTTAAGACAGATGCCAGACTGGATTGGAGTCCGTCTGACTGTCTATACTCTGAAAGGTACTGCGCTTAAGTGGTATATGCGCTACGTAGTGCGTCAGCCGCAAATCTGGACCATGAACCAGATTTACCAGGCGCTTTTCATTCATTGCTTCCCATCCGACTATCGCGCTGAGCTGCGTGAAATGTTGATGCATATGAAACAGAATAGACGAAGTGTTAAAGACTTCGCGCAGGATCTTGAGAACCTGCATATACGGTTCCCAGACGTCGCAGACCATCAGCTCAAGCAGATTCTCTGGGACGGCGTAGATGGCTATATTCGTATGTTCTGGCGCGAGAAGCGTAAGTCAGTCGAATATGATACATTTGAGACGCTTGTTGATTACGCTGAACGCGCGGAAATGCGTGAATATGAGCGTAAGAAAGAGGAACAGCGCGAGCGAGGTAGAAGAAACTTTGCTATTAGAATGCGAGGTTCGAATGCTCCGCCCTGGAGGGGACAGCAGCAGCGAACTTCTCAACCTGCGCAGAACCTGCCTTCGGGTAATCGTCAGCGGAATCGGTCTGCGCGCGTTGCAAGTGCACAACCGGCGCAAGCCGCGGTGCAATCCGCAAGTTCTGGCAATTCGCGCAAGTCTGCAATTGGTGCGAAACTTACAAACCAAGAAATGGCTGAACATCGGGCTCAAAACCTGTGTTACAATTGCCATGAACCAGGACATGATAGAAATAATTGTCCATTAAGACACGAAGCACGTCCAAAGGGACCGCGGGTTTCAGTCGGGAATCCGAGGAAGGACACAGCCTCCCGCAAAACAGATAAAAGGACAGGGGGTACAAGACGAACGAACACACTCCCCAGTGGTTCAGTTCGCGTCTCAGCTATGTTCCCTGTTCACGACGTCCTCATTCCCGCCGTCTCCGATGTCGACATGCGTCAGGCCTCGCCTGAGCGCATCTCTCAGCACCTTCGAGACCTCTTCGTCGGCTTCTACGACGCTGAGAGTGCCAAGGAGTTTAATATGGAGCATTGGCAGCGCTTCGAGGTCACCTACATCGCCGCCAGCTCTGTGGACTCTGCCTCAGGCATCGACGAGTGGCACGTGTACGACAAGGTACTGCACGGGTACCACATCTTCAAGCGTACCGCTCTTCAGGTCTTTGGGTTCGACATCAAGCCAGTTCTTTACGACTGGCACTGTCTCACGCCTGGCGACGACGAAGAGGTCATCCAGGCCCGCGTTCCACCTCTTCCGTGGTTCGAGGATGGGACCAAGCTCTCCGCCGACCGTACTCTCATCAACGGCGCGTTTCACGCTGTCACATCGTACCGCGACGCTATCGCAGCTGGACTCGACGACGGAGCACGCTACCTTATTCGCTCCAACGGCATCGCGTACTTTGTTACCGATGTGGTCCGTGAGCTGGACTGGAAAGTCTTCGAGCGCGACCTGCTCTATGGGATTCGCGCTTGCGATCTCATCCGCTGCCCGTGCTTCCATGGAGCTTCAGTCCTGAGCGAGATGGTGAGTACCTCAGATGTCTCTGAGCGATCTCTCACTGACTCTCACGCTAGCAGATGCTCGACTTCAGCGATGACGAGGAGGACAGCACGCGGTCGCTTCCGATTTCGGGCTATGAGTGGCACCTCCTTCGCCTCAAAGGCAAGCAGGTGGCTGCGTGGGTGCCGAGGCAATTTGCGCCCATGTATGCGGACCCGGACGCTCCGGCGCTGTGGTTCACACTCCCGAAGGAGCGAGGCAAGGTCAGGATTAACCCCGCTTGGTTCGCTGAGATTGCCCAGCTGCAGGGAAACGCTACGAACGCGTTCCGGCCTGCTGAGGCAAATGCTCAGGAGGATGGGCTGTTCACCGCGTCGCTCAAGGCAAATGTCATGGAGTGGCAGGATTCTGGAGCGCGTGCGGCGGACAGGGACGCATACGGCAGATACATCACCTGTGAAGACTGCCATGCGAGGCGCGGGGCTCCTCCGTACGTCCTTCTCAGTTTCAGGTCGAATAGACACTGACTGTACTACAGTGCAGACGGAATCGCTATTGCCTATGTTGAGACGGAGGGCGGGGGACGCGACATCGAGTTCATTAGTATTGGATTCGGTACAGCTGGCTTCGACGAGTGCTTCGGCCCGTTTGGCATCCACACGGACGGCGACTTCGCGAAACTTGCCTCGGAAATCGCGTAAGACAGCTGTAGAGTCTGAGAACACTGTAACGGCCGCTTCACGCGGTGGTATGCGTCTTAGGAACGACAAGAATGTATTCCCTATGCCAGTGATCGTCAATGTGACAATAAACGGCCAGAAAGCTCGTGCATTGCTAGACTCAGGTTCACTCACAGACTTCATGAGTACAACACTGGCAGATCAACTGGGCGTCGAGCTGAAGCAAAAGGAGGAGCCTTTGACACTTCAACTCGCAATTGTGGGCTCTAGGTCTAAAGTCAATGTCGAGACTGAAGTTAGATTTCAGTACCAAGAGATTGACGAGCAGCGCACCTTTCAAGTCGCTAATGTGGATACCTATGACTTAATCCTTGGGACTAAGTTCATGTGGGAACATAAAGTGCTTATTGGTCTAAATCCTACTCGCGTTTACATCGGAGAGAATGAGTCGCAGCCGTTGAAAGGTCCGGGGATGTTGTCCCTCAAGTCCGCACGAGCGGAAGTTGCCGACATGCGAATTGAGGACTTGCGCAAGCAAGTATTCAGTGAGGCGCAGGACTTATTCAAAACCGCGGCTCAGGAGCCTTTACCACCGCTTCGCGCAATCAACCATGAAATTCCATTGCTTGATGATAAGAAAATCTATCCGTACCGCGCGTCGCGCTGTGCAGAGGCTATGCGCGCGCAGTGGACGGAAAAGAAGATGGGCTATCTGAAGACGGGTCGTTGGCAGTTAGCTGCGGGTGGAAACTGTTCACCAATGCTCATTATTCCAAAACCTAAGTCCAAGGACGGCAAGGTTAAGATTCGGACAGTAGTGGACTGCCGCGCGCGGAATGCTAATACCAAAAAGGTCGCAGCACCGCTGCCAGACATAGAAGCCATCCTGAGAGACGTTGTGCGCAAGCCATGGCGCAGTCTCATTGATGGAAAAGACGCTTATGAACAGATAAGAATAGTACCGGAACATGTTCCGCGTACGCTGTTCAATACACCTGATGGTACAATGGTTAGTCACGTACTTCAGATAGGTGATTGTAATGGACCGGCGACGTATCAGACACTTATGAACCATATATTCGCTCCATACATTGGCGTATTCATGCATGTGTATTTGGACGACATTATAGTTTACTCAGATACGCCGGAGGACCATATGCAGCATCTGAGACTTATACTGGATGTACTACGTCGCGAGAAGTTCTATCTCAACCCTGAGAAGATGCAGCTTTTCGCGGAGGAGCTGAATATTTTGGGGCATGTGATTGACCGCGACGGAATTAAGATGGACCCTAACAAGGTGACGACAGTGCTCGCGTGGCCTGTACCTACAACTAAGGGACTTCTCATGAGTTTCTTAGGCGCTGTAGGATACCTGGCACCAGACTGTAAAGGAATTCGTATTCCTATGGGCGTTCTCACGCGCTTAGTTGGATCAACCAAGTCTTGGCGCTGGGGAGCGACGGAGCAGCGCGCGTTTGAGGAGATCAAGCGCATAGTGCACGCGTCGCGGGAAAACCGCAGGCATGCAATAGATTACACCTTGAAAAGTGGACCAATCAATCTGATTACGGACGCTTCGCTTACGGGCGCAAGCGGCTATATTTCTCAGGGTGAGGATATTGCAAAAGCGAAGACTATTACATTCTGGAGCGGGAAGTTCAACAGCGCGCAGCAGAATTATCCCGTCCATGAGCGAGAGTTACTTGCAATAGTTGAGTCTCTGAAGAGATTTAGAGGTCTATTGCATGGGACTAAGTTCAGAATATGTACGGACCACCGTACGCTGCAGCATTTCATGACACAGAAGGACTTGAGTGCGCGGCAGACACGCTGGTTGCACATCCTGAGTGAATTTGATTTCGAAATTACGTACATTCCGGGCGAGACAAATGTTCTGGCAGACGGGCTGTCACGGATCTACAGTGATGAGCAGCCAGGCACAGTCCGCGCGCCGGAGGAGTACCTGGAGGACCGGTCGGACGATTCCGGAGAGGAATCAGATGATCAGACTGATGCTATCTCCGCACCGGTCTACGTGGGACGCGCAGTGATCGTGCCACAGGCTGCGGCACGTGTGCTCAGAAGCACGACAGTAGTACATGACCGTAAACAAAGCTCTGGAGGGCGTGAGGTTGAGAGCGCGGAGGGGAGTGACAGCAACCCACCTCCGCGGCGATCCGCACGTTTACGAGGTGAGAAAGCTCCGCCCAAACGCGAAATACGTCTTCGAAGGAAGAATAAGGTGTCAGCTACCTCAGAGAGCAAGGCTGACTCTAAGCGTAGCATGTGGAGACCTGAATCTCGGTCCGAAGGTGCCGCGGTAGCCACAAGGTCAAATCAGACGGCGGATAAGACACCTCGTCAGAATCGTCGAGCCACTGCGAATGAGCAGTCAGATTTCGATAAATTTGATGACGACAAGCTTCTGCAGAGCTCTGAGGAGCAATGGAAGAACTATCCTCATGGTCATGAGGGCTTGGAGGGGACCGATGAGATAAACTCTGAGTTATCGCGATCAGAGGAGGACAAGGCGTCCGAATCTGGACCAGATGAGCAGGAAGGGTCACCTGAGCAATCCGATGATGAGTCGGAAGTCGGGGATGAGCGTAACTTGCGTGACAGCGGGAACCCACCCGATCCCGACGCACCAGGACTTCTTAAAATCCTTGAGTACTCGCTTCCGGGCTTTTCACTCGTCGAACTGGTTGCAGGTAGATACAGCAAAGATATATTCTTTAAGGATATATTACAGAAACCGGAAAACTACCGCAACTTCCGAGTCGAGGGTGAGAAAGGGCGCGAAGTGATATATATGAATAGCGCACCTGAGAACCTCCTCTGCATTCCAGACATCTCCGTTGCGCAGGGACGACTGCGCGAGATCCTGATTTCTCAGGCGCATTCGATTCTGGCGCATCTCGGCGCGCATAAAACACTGCAATACATGCGTGAGCAAGTATGGTGGAAAGAAATGATAAAAGACATACGCGAATTCGTTTTGACTTGCACAACGTGTCGTACTACGAAAGATAATACAACAAAGCCGTACGGGCTGTTGAAGACGCTGCCGGTGCCGCGTCGCCCATGGCAAGTTGTCGGGATGGATTTCGTAGGGCCATTACCTGAATCGCAAGGTCAAGGAGGTCGATTTGATCGCGTACTAGTCGTAATCGATCACCTAAGTTCAATGGTTCACCTAATACCCGTGAAAACGACGTATAAAGCGCACCATGTAGCCGAAGTGTTCTTCAACAATGTGTATAAACTGCATGGTATGCCTGAGGCGATAGTCAGTGACAGGGATACTCTATTTACGAGCACGTTCTGGCGCGAGTTGCATAAACTCACCGGAATAAACTTGCGCATGTCGTCCGCGTATCATCCACAGACAGATGGCGCAACCGAACGCGCGAACCGTACGCTCGGTGCTATGTTGAGACAATGCGTAAGTCTAAAGCAAAAGGATTGGGTCAGAAAGCTGCCCGCGATCGAGTTTGCCATGAACAGCGCGCGTTCCGCTACAACGGGATACACACCTTTCTTCCTTAATTACGGACACAACCCTCGCTCGGTGCTTTGGGAGCGACCGAGCGAGTACCCAGGCGTGCAGCGCGTCGCTGAAGCGATGCGCGACGCGATCATGGAAGCGCACGATGCTATAATCGGCGCGCGTGTTAAGCAAACGACACAGGCTAATAAGAAACGACGTTACGCACCTTTTGAGCGCAATGACTGGGTATACTTGAGCACAAAGAACATGCGTCTACCAAAGACACATGCGCGCAAGCTAGTACCTAAGTACATTGGGCCGTTTCAGATCGAATCGGTAATAGAAAAGGGCGCGACGTACCGTCTGCGCATTAGCAAGGAATTGCTGAAGCGCGGCGTCCATCCAGTCTTCCACGCGTCGCTGTTGCGAGAATACGTTGAAAATGACGATACTAGATTTCCTGGAAGACAATGGCATCAGATCCTGGGTCTAGGAGAAAACGCGACAAGCGTACGGGTACAGCGCGTGCTCAGCCATACGGGCACGGGGAACGACGCGCTCTTCGAGGTCCAATGGTCGACGGGTGACACGACGCTGGAGCGGTACGCGGACGTCGCGCATCTTGAAGCAGTCGGCGCGGACTGCGAGGCAATGGGAATCGAGCAGGAGACAGCGTTCGGGCAATCGGACCGTGCCGAAACGGGAATTGCACGGATTGCTGCAATTCGGATTTCGTCACGCAGCCATCGAAATGATGCCGCGAGCGTGACTGCATCCGATAAAGGGAAATTATGCATAAATACAGAGACCCCCAGGTCGTCTCCTGTTTCCCCTGCCCCCAACTCACCTCACAGTAACTCGACTATGACTTCCACTCTCGTCGACAACTCCGTCTCGGCGCAGATGCTCAGCGCGTTCCATACTGCGACAAAGGCGACCCGCGAGCTCGCCGATCACCTCGGCACCACTACAAACCGCTTCCTGACGCACCTCGAACTTCTCGAGCGGCGCAACCGTCGTCGCAACAAGACCTTCAAGGAGCCCAAGTACCCGTTCAAGGGGAAGAAGGTGCCCAAGCCACCCAAGGCGAAGAAGGCGCCGCGCATGCCGCCGCCAGCGGATAGTGCGCGGATCCTCGATCTCATATTTGGTACTAACACTCTATTCAGCAGCGAACACGAAGCCCAAACAACACCGCAAGCGACGCAACAAGAACAAAGGCGTCAAGATCGACAAGATACCCGCGGACGGCGCTCCCGCTGCTACGACTGCCGAGACCGACACCGTTATGCCGGACGCAACTCCCCCTGCGACTCCCGCCCAGGCTCTCGTTCCGTTCACCGGCTCACAGGATTCGACGGCCATCAACTTCCAGTACGGCGATCCCGCGCCCCAGTTCGTGCCTGGCACGCTGGGCATCAACAGCGGAACGATGACGCCGCACCCCGGGCTCGGTCACGACAATTGGCACGCGATGACGAACATGCACGCGATGTACGGGTTCGGGACGGCAGGCGACGTGACGGGCGACTTCGACAGCGTGATGACACCGGGTACGGCCATCAGTATGGGCATGTACGGAGCTGGCGAGACGATCGACCCGTCCGACCTCCTCGTTACGACGGACGCGCAGATGGGCATGGAGCAAATCTTCGACTCGGTGGACACGGCACTCGCGGGCGACGGGGTAGATGGCATGATTGAGACGTTCGGTACCGCGCTCGCCATCTGATCGTGTCGCGCGCCCGTGGAAGGGAGCGAATGAGCTCCAATTATGGCTTATGAATGTGTGTTCGAAATTTTTCTTGACTATGTAGGAACTTGTGTATGCTTGAAATGATTTCTTATGTATGTTGGCGCGCCGCTGAAGCAGCGCGGGAGGGCGAATGGAAGAACTCGGCCTCTCCGCGAGCGTCGGGCGCTTTCCGGAATGCATCCGGGGAAAGTTCAGGCCTGAACTTTCCTCGGCTGCAGTTCCAATGATGACTAAGCTTCGGACTCTTTAGATAGATCTTATCTATATTGCTTCCGAACCTGTATATAAGGCAGGGGTCTCCCGAGCGGAGTCCCCTCAGCACTTGTCTTGAAGAGACCACCATCTCCACTCACGACTCGAGCGCGAGACGCTCTGCAAGCCAAGGCTCTAACGCAAGGTATCGTAACCGATTCCTTACACTGAGATTACAACGGACGCGTTTTTGCTACCCGTTCATATCTCCCCCGCAACAGAGTCTTGTCGCTGTTCGAGATGGGACGAGGGATGCGGACGAGCTGTTGACAGAGAACCCCCCGAATACGGGCCACTGCTTGAACCGGCAGCTCGACGCGCCTCAGGTGTTTGCTTCGATCCAGAGCTGGCTCGACCGTCACGGTCATTAAGATGGATCCTGAAGCGTAGGAAGCAAATATCAGAATGTATTTCGCTAGCGACGAGTACAAGACGAGACGTGCACACGGTGCCAGTCTGCCGAGCGTTGACCGCCATCCTACAGCATGAAGCTTTGAGCCAAAGCTGAGTACTGAGTACTGAAGCGTCATGGAACCCGTGCAACGCGGCCGCCGCGAAGGATGCACATGCATCACAAGGAGAGAAGACGTCTGTGTAAGAGGTTAGCTTAGGGTCAAGACGACACAACTGGGAAGAGGACTAGAGTCAGAGTAAAGAAAACATCTCAAGGGATAGGGCGTTACTCCTTCCTCGACGAGCTGGGTTTACAGTCGGGTGCTTGCACCCTTTATCATCATACGAGCGACCGAATGGCGGTTGAGGAAAAATTGTTAAGGGGACGACGTACCAAAGGCATATGACCCGTGCGAAGCTATAGCATCGTTACGTGTCGCTTAGGACAGTGACCACGTCGTCATGCGACATGCCATCCACGGCAACGATCTTGTCCCGACTTTTTTCACCACGGAGAATACTGACACGAGACCGCGAGACACCTAGGCTTTCCGCGACGAGTCTGCGCAGGGCATCGTTGGCCTCGCCATCATGTGCGCGAGCGGTGACACGAGCAGAGACGTTAAGTTGGCCGGCGTCGCCGTCGCCGACGACAGAGTCGAGGACCAGAGCACTGCGCGACGAACCAGGATGCACATGAACGAACAGCTTGGTCGCTGTGGCAGACGGCGCTGAGGCCTTGCGCGCGGCCTGGGCGACTCTGGAACGCATCATCGAGTCTGGAAAAAAATTTGAGGAAGAGAGACGTTTGCGGGGTTTGAACGCATTGCGCGTCGCGTTCTTCCCGCCAAACCCGCCCAAAATGTCGCTCAAAGTGCCAAAGGCGAATAACATTCAGCTCTTCAAGGAGGGCTCAAAAGTAAGTAGCGATTTGTTACTTTGTTAACTGTGGAGTTTCTACTAATCGCATGTAGCATCTGCAAGGACTCGAGGACGCCGTTCTGCGCAACATCCAGGCCGTATCAGAGCTCTCCGACCTCGTACGGACGTCCTTCGGGCCCAATGGTGCGTTATAGTTAAGATGTATATAATTTAGTCTGACGTTGGGCTATAGGTCGCAGCAAACTCGTTATAAATCACTTAGGCAAGCTCTTCGTCACCACCGACGCCGCGACCATCATCCGCGAGCTCGAGGTCGTCCACCCGGCGGCCAAGCTGCTCGTCATGGCGTCCCAGGCTCAGGAGCAAGAGATGGGCGACGCGACGAACCTGGTCCTCATTCTCGCCGGCGAGCTGCTCAAACTGGCAGAGAGCCTGCTCGTCATGGGCCTCCACCCGAGCGACGTTATCCAGGGCTACGAGCTCGCGGGTGCCAAAGCTAACGAGATTCTGACTACAAGTACGTGATGTTTCTTGCACAAGTTCCTTCGCAGTCGCACATTCTACCTATACGCGCCGCTGGCGCAGAAATCGCGATCGTGGTTTGCGGGCGTTGTACGCGTCCCTTCAGCCTGCAGCTACCCGTGTGCAAGCCCTGGCTCGCGGTATTTGGCTCGACGTTCATGGTTTACACGCGGGAGATGTGGCTTGCGCGTGCTGCGCGTGACGCAGATCAATGCCACTGCTGAGCATGTCCTGTTATTGCGTGCGCGGTGCCTTTGCAAGGAGGCCGTGTACTCCCGCCGTTCTATCTGGATTCCTGCAGGAGATGTTTAGAGTCAGTGCACGGCTTCCCTGTCAGGCTGGACCCATATTCGGTTCTCCATCGCTTCCCTCTCCTTGATTCCCACTGCTTGGCCTGACTCGTCTCTGTACCGCATGGGGGCAGCCAGTCCCGCTGTAGTCTTGTCTGATTCTCCGTCGTGACTTTCTCCTGGGCTTCGAGATATTTCATCTTCCTCACCGAGGCCAAGGTTCTCCCTTTGTCCCCCTTTCCTCCTTTGATATTGCGCCATGTTTCTTTTCAATGTCAGTGCTGACCCACTCGCGCAGAACTCAAGACCACCGAACTTGAGAAGCCCTTAACTCACGCAGGCCTTGTAAAAGCTCTCCGACCTGTGCTCGCAGCGAAGCAATATGGCTACGAGGACACCCTCGCAAAACTCGTCGCAGAGGCGGCTATGGTCGTCATGCCCTCCAACCCGGCCAACTTCAACGTCGACAACATCCGCGTGGTCAAGATCATGGGCGGTAGTCTCGCGGGGAGCCGCGTGGTCAAGGGCATGGTCTTTGGGCGCGAGCCGGAGGGTGTAGTCAAACAGGCGCGCGACGCCAAAGTCGCCGTGTTCACCTGCGCGATCGACATCTCGCAAACGGAGACCAAGGGCACCGTCCTGCTGCACAACGCGGAGGAGATGCTCAACTTTACGCGCGGCGAGGAACAGCAGATGGAAAAGATCTTTAAGGAGATCGCGGATTCGGGCGTGAAGATCATCGTGGCGGGCAACGGTGTGGGCGATCTTGCGCTGCACTACCTCGACCGCTTTGGCATTGCCGTCATCAAGGTGCTCTCCAAGTTCGACTTGCGCCGTCTCTGCCGCGTCGTCAATGCGACTCCGCTTGCACGGCTCGGCGCTCCGACGCTGGACGAGATGGGCTGGGTGGACGTGCTCGAGACGACTGAGATCGGTGGCGACCGCGTGACGGTGTTCCGGCAAGAAGACACGACCTCCGGAAAGCACGAACGCACGCGGACAGCAACCGTCCTTCTGCGCGGTGCGACTCCCAACCTGCTCGATGACCTCGAGCGCGCGGTCGATGACGGCACAGCGGTCCTCAAAGCGCTCATCAAGGACGTACGTCTCGTACCTGGTGCCGGCGCGTCCGAGATGGCGTTGTCCCGCGCGATTGCGGCATACGGCGCTGAAATGCGTGGGCTCGCGCAGCACTCGGCGCGCCTGTACGCCACCGCCCTGGAAGTTGTGCCGCGTACTCTGGCGGAGAACGCCGGTGCGCGCGATGCGACCGACGTGTTGAACCGGCTGCGCGCGTCGCAAGATGAGTCGCTCGGCGTGGATATCGAGGGCGAGGGGGACGGCACGCTCAATGCGAACGAGCATGGCATCCTCGACTCGGTTGCGGCCAAGTCGTGGGCGATTAAGCTTGCGACTGAGGCCGCTGTTGCTGTGCTCAAGGTCGACAGCATCATCATGTCCAAGCCTGCTGGTGGTCCGAAAGTGCCGCAATCTTCAGGCAACTGGGATGAGGACTAATTGTCTGCGCTTGACTTGCTTAGATTCCTATCTGACGTTCCATACATTTTGCTACTAGTAGGCGCCATCGAATGAACTTCCTATTCACAACTGTCACCGACGTTCCCAGGCGCCGATGTAACGCTGCTTGCAAGTGACATGGATAGGGATATTGCATGTCTTCCACCTTGTTGTGTCAGCGAGCGCACCTCCAGTCACTCTCCAGGGTGACCAAATCTACATGCTACTTGGGCACGGCCAAGCTCGGTCGTACTGAGGTGGCAAGCGAGGTCCAGGCTGCGTTGGGATTCCGGGCGCTCCGCCCTGACATATGTCAGCAGTACATAGAACAGTGGAGAGCGCTGACACGATAGCATCATCAGTCCAGAGACTAGATCTGGCGACGGCGCGGAAATACCCCACTTGACAAGTTGTTATAGGCGAGGATCACCTTAGAGCTATGCCTAGAGTGATAGATCTCACCGCGGCTGGGCGATGCGAGGGGGTCATATCGAGACGTGGAGTCGCGCGGGCTTCAAGTTTGAACAACTTGACAGACTTCAGATGCACTCCGTTGACACCGGCGACACCAAACCTCTTGGCGAAATTGCGTCGTCCAACGATGCGCTGCGTCTTGGCACGCGTAGACTCTTAACATTGTGGGGTAGCGGTGGTGTACGTGCTCCATGACGGAACAGCTGAGCGGAGCTAGAGTCAAGGAGAAGATCACAGTGTCCACCTTCACAGTTCGATTCCCTCTCTAAGCTCCAAAGATAATCATTCCTGATAGAGTGACTGGCGCAAAACCTTTCTAACTGAAGCTGAAGTCTAGAGTACGGTAATTGCTCTGAGTATTCATTGCTATTCAATGTGGCTATACAGTTCTTCGGAGCTTCGCCAAAGTGCGACACCCCGGTCCCTGGAGGACGATCTCAGCACCACATACTCGGAATAGTAAATGAGCTCAGACACCACTGCATGACGCAGTGCTGTACTTTCCGACTTGTTTGCGCGGCGAGTGATTACGTAATGCCTGGATCGTCGATACCACAAGCGACTATAAAGACTGCACATCCATACAGTCTCAGTCCCATCAACAAGTCTCAGTATCAGCTCTCAGCCAGATCTCAACCCGTTTATCGACACCATGTTTTCGCTCACCGCCGCTCGGATCCTGGCTGCGACCATGCTCTTCAGCATCGCCAGCACATCCCCCCTCGCTACGAACACGACTCCGAGTCTCGTCAAGCGCAGTCCCCAGGGCGGAGCAGCACCGTGCGGCTCTTGGACTACTATTACTATCCTAGACGGGGACGGGGCTCCCTCAGACACGACCTTGTACAAGCAGATCAGTGTACGTCGACACAAGTTCAAGTTATGCTTGCTTTCATGTGTTGACTTCGATCCCAGCACCCTGTGGAATGCAACGACGTGCCATCCTGCACTGTTGGCAACAGCGAGTCGGAGTCCTTCAGTGTCGGTGCTACGCTTGGAGGCGCTTTCGAATGGATTGACGGAGGATTTGACGTGTCAGTGTCATTCGAAACGGGCGAAGCACGCGAATGCCAGGGCGTAACAGGTCAAACAGTCTGCGTCTTCAGTAAGATCCCTCACAAGCGGGTATGTTTCGCCTCTTTTCCGCGTTGTGCACGCGTTGACTCTTTCACAGTACAACGTCCTGGACGCGGACTATAACGTCTGCACGGGCGTCGGAGAGACACAAAGCAAGCACGTCATAACGAGCCCCGTGAACAACGCAGAATCTTTCGAGTGCGGTCTGAATGACCAATGCCACGACATTGGCACTGAGGCTTGGGATTTGCAGCTGTAAATCTCATTCACAAGCAGTCGTTCATGTCGTCACTGCTAGCTACAATGTAACAATACGTAAACCCCTCAACATCACCTCGTACACGTTAGCTACAACCCTAAGTTCGAAGAGAGCGAACCTGAACTCGTCCTTTTTCGTGCAAGGAATCATTGTTGTATGTCGAATGAGGGCCTGTGTATCGAGACGACTCGGAACAAAATCCTCGAACCTGTCGTGACGTCCTTCAAGTTGTCTGGACGAACGGCCCCTATAGGCCATCTAAAGGATGTGCAGCCGGCGAGTTCTCCTGCGTCTCTAATGCGTGTGTGACTGAGGTATGCTTTCGAGCTCACCGCGTTTCGCGGTCGGGAGCTATGAAAAGGAATACAGTCCCCACAGCGCCAAGTCCGGTGATGCGCAAGCAAGCAAGGGAAAGAGAACCGAGCCATTGATCTTGAGTGCTCCAGCCAAAATCACTGCCTGCGCTTGTCGCGGAGCGGCGCTACGCGAGGAAGATCCAAAAGACTGAGTGCTGAATCCATGTGCGGTGGCTTTGCACTGTGTTGCACGAGACTTTAGGTCACTTCAACAAGGCTACGAGTATTAGCATTGCAGATGATTAACGAAAAATGGTCGAGGCGGCGGTGGGATACACTCCTCGACTGATCCAGGCCGAGTCGCGCAAAATGCCGAGCGCAGAGGCTGCTGTTCGTTGCATCACCTAAACCTAAATATTCTGAGTCGCGATGGTCAAGTATTAATCGAAGTAATCGAAGACAATGCGGCTCGCAGGGCTAAAGTGCTGTGGTGACCAGACAAGCGCCCTGTGGCGACGTCGAGTCGGTTTTTTTAAGATAGTCATATCCACGATAAGCTACCCCATAACATCCCGACAGTTCCGAGATCGATTCGAACGGATAGCGTGAAGATCTGAGGACAATAGAGCACGGGATCTGACGCGTGGTGAGGAAACGCGTTCAAGGACCGGAGCGGAGCTTAAATCGTTCAACCCCCCTCTTCCTCCTCCTCCTCCGTTCCCGCCGTCACAACGCGCCGCGTTAACCATTAGACTAAATGTCGAGCAAGGATGGCTCGTCGTCGTCGGCGCCTCACGGGAAGCGCCAGCGAACGACCACGAACGAGAGCATAAGGCCCTCAACACCCGACCTCGACTCGCGCTCTACAACGGCCTCAAGCACCACAAACGATTCGCCGCCAGTTAAGCGGGTACGACGAGAATACGGCGACCGGTGCGCCCGCCATAGTCTGGAGACTTGTGGCTTTGTAGGCTGACACGCTGTGGCCAACCTGCAGATTCATTCCGGACCGGTCTGACGACGTGCGAACGGCTTACCATCTTATGGACGACCCGCAAGACGCATACAATAAACCCCGTATGTTTCCTACAGAATCGGACGCACAGAAAGGTCAGCATATTTTCTATGTTCATTGTCTCCCTGGCACCACTCTCGCTCGCACAACCATTTCTCCCCTTCACCGCGATCTTGGAGTGCTGTCTAGCACGTGACACGATCTTCCGCATTCCTCACACGTTGCCTTGACGGGCTCTGCGAACGTGCACAACGCGTGCCCGAGGTTCTCGCAACCACTCGTCATTTTGAGATCGCATACACCATGCTCTCCGCCGCAGTGGCAAATTTGCAGCTCACACATGCTTTATTGCATGTTGTTGCATCCAACGTCCCGTGCATGGCGTTTGGACTATCAGCGCCAACCGCACCTCTTTTCGCACTCGTTATCGTTCCTCGTCCTATGCGTCGTTCATGAAGTTGTTGGCCACCGAGCGTGCAATGTCTCGCGGAACGTAGTTTTTCCCTAACCCCACTTCTTACTACATCGTTCATTCGCCTGTGCAACGTTAGCATGGGGGACGATGTCTTGCGTTCATCCCGTCCTGGGAAACTTGACCACGCAAGACATGGTTCACTCATACTCTCCTTGCATCTCGCCACTTTCATTTATTCCTGAATTTGTACGTTCTGCGCATATTTCTATGCTCGCGTCAGGGTGGACGCCCGCCTGTTGCGGTCGTACCGGACACTCTGACGTTGTGCACGTTGGCATCGTCCCGAAGAGCTTGATCAAGGATGTCAAGCGCGAAGATCGCTCATCCTTGCCATGACGCTTACGGACACGACCTTCCATGCCTGGTCTGGTCTTCCACGCCCATGATGGCCTCTCTTCGTCGCGAGGCTCGGTTGTCCCGGTCACCTGCAATGGGCCGAGCGTCTCCTACGGCGTCTCCCAGAGCGTCATGCAGAGCGGCTTGCATTGGATTCACATTTATCGACCCTCGTTCTCCGCCCTGCTTGGGCCCCGATCGGGTGGATCAAGCGCCAGGACGTTGCGTACACTGTATACCTGCGTTACGAGCCTGCATCGCTGTTCCAAGTGTCTTTCTGTGCGCGTCAGTTCTAGGATGCCGCCGTCTTGGCTTGATCAGACAGATGCGCGAGACTTTGCGCTCCGAGAGTGCTTAAGTCGAAGTACTCTTCTAGTGGCAGCACGCGCATGCGAAGCGGAGGTTCTCTCTAGGGGGGGCCGTCCCTGGACCCATGCTATTCCAGTCATCATTGTTATTACATTTGCGGACACGATCCTTCATGCGTTGTCTAGTCTCCGTTGCACGCTATGCGTTGCATTATCCTCTTCGTTGCCATCCTTGCGTCAACTTGGATCTCTGAGCATCATTCCTTCGTGCTAGGGTTGTTTCCTCCGCACCTTCCATACCTTTCCATTCCACTCCGTGAAGCAGGCCGTTACTGACCTCGTTATCCAGAGCAATCGAACCTTATGTTCCAAACTATTCTCCAGACCGAATTACGACCAGCATCTACCTCATCTTCTCGACCTGTATCTCCCGTACGGCCCTCGAGCGGCCAACCATCTTCGACCCCCAACACACCAACCAGGCAGCGCCTCTTCTCTTACCATGCCCCATCTCCACATGCTTCCCCTGTTCGCGGATCACCGCGACTGGACGACGACGCCTTTCAGCTGAGCCCCGTGCGAGGCGAGAGCCGCAAGTTTCTGGACAGCCAGCGCTACGAGCCGCGCGCGGTGTCCAAGACACCGTTCCGTGTACTGGACGCACCGGAGCTTGCGGACGACTTTTACCTCTCAGAGCTCTCGTGGAGTTCGACTAATATCCTCGCTGTCGGTCTCGGCTCGTGCGTGTACCTCTGGAACGCGCAGACGGCCGAGGTGCAGCAGCTCTGCGACTACACGAGCTCGGACGTCGTCACTTCAGTTTCGTGGACCGGACGGGGCTCAACTATCGCCGTCGGCACGCATTCCGGACAAGTTCACCTTTGGGATGCCGGTGCTGTACGCCCGCTTCGGACATATTCCCAACACACGGAACGCGTCGGGACCGTTGCCTGGAGTGACGGTCTCCTGGCGTCCGGCTCGCGCGACCGCACCGTGATCCTCAACGATGTACGCGACCATACGCCCGTCCGCCGTCTTGCGCACCACCGCCAGGAAGTGTGCGGTCTCTCCTGGAACCACGACACCGGCTATCTCGCGAGCGGCGGCAACGACAACAAAGTGCTCGTGTGGGATACGCGCGGGAACCGGGACGATACGCCGCTGTGGAAGTTCCACGAGCACACGGCGGCGGTGAAGGCGCTCGCGTGGAACCCGCACATGCCGCACTGCCTCGCGACCGGCGGCGGGACGCAGGACAAGTACATCCGGTGGTGGAACAGCGCGACGGGCACGATGACGCATGAGCTCGATACGGGCTCGCAGGTGTGCGCGCTGCTGTGGAGCAAGACGACGCACGAGCTCGTGAGTAGCCACGGGTTCAGCGCTACGGCCGCGCAGAACCAGATCCTCATCTTCCGCTACCCGACGTTGAGCATGGTGGCGAGTTTGACGGGCCATACGAGCCGCGTGCTGTACCTCGCGATGTCTCCCGATGGCGAGACCGTCGTGAGCGGCGCTGGCGACGAGACGTTGCGGTTTTGGACCGTGTTTCCGAAGAAGTCGGACGAGTCGTCGCGCGCGCGCAGCCAGGA
>KV426626.1:0-21239 GCA_001632375.1 Exidia glandulosa HHB12029 | reverse complement strand
AACGAGTCCCAATGGGACTGTTATAGTTGTTAAACTATAAAGAACAGATACTACACTTGATCTAAGCCAAAAGGCCAGAGTGGTAAGGAACTCAGGATGCGGAGTGCGAGGCTTATATACGGTGGGAGAAGCGCCCAGACGCACGGACCAGCACATCGACTGAAGTTCGTCCGACGGCTCAGCGGACGATTCGAAACACTAAAACAAGATCATAGATGCAGACAGTCCTGACCTCAAGGGGTGTATACAGTACCGGTTTGTGCGTTACATGAGCTAGAATCAAACTGACGAGGATTCAGTTGGCTCCCGATTTGAAAACTGAGCGCGAGGGTGCGCGGACAACTGTTGACTTAGTGCACCTTCTCATAGCATAACAAGCTGACATAGAGACGGTCACTTCTTCCGCATTCAGAACGATCTGTGGCATGATTGCAGTGGTCGCGGCGAAGGCCTACTTAGATGAGGGCATCGTTTGGATCATTCAACCGAGCTGCGTTGACCATTTGATGTAAGAATCTATCTACTTTGTCTACAAGAGCTCGAGGCAGCAGCAGTGTCTTTTCCTCGACGTGAGACAAACCCTGAGAGCTTCACGGAGTCCTCAGACGCGTGAATTGATCTTCTAGTATACGCAATACTTCCTACCGAACGGCGGAGTCAAATTCTGAGTCCGCTGTACATTAAGACTGAGGACAAAATCGGGTGAGATGTAAGAAACGCGAGCATGGAACTGCCTCAAGCAAGCCGCTGCACAGCGGGCTCGACTGCCTCCGCCGGGTTCTGACCGGATGTAACTCCCGCAGCGAACGGACCCCGTCCTAGTCGACGATAGAAGGACAAAGCGCTACGGACAGCCTCGCCGACTGACTCGCAATGAGAAGATTATAAAAGTCCAAGAGTGGGCGTCGGAGCTGGCGGCCGCAACTGCACCCTAACGCGTACCTTCTCGGACTCACAACGCGCGATGATCAACCTCGACGCCGACGTCGTTCTGAACGTGCTCCACTATCTGCCGCAATCTGATATCTCCAATGTCGCGCGCGCCTCGCGCTGGCTTAGAGCCGTCGCCCAGCCTGTACTCTATCACCAATGTCTCTCGCGCGGGATCCATCGTGCACGCTCCCTAGCGCTCGCCCTGACGAGCCAAGAACCCCAATCATCAGCAGCACATCGCATTCTGAAAGTCCAGTCACTCGAGCTACGCGCGCTAGGCGTCGCCGAGGTTACAACTGCGAGACATTGGGAGGAGCTGCAGACTCTCCTAATTCGCGCTGTTCGTTCCCCCGCATGTGCCCCTCTGGAACGATTCAAGATCGAGGTGCTCTTGCCTGGTGGCATCGGCGGCGCAGACCTTGGGTGGGGCGAATCGATATGGGAAGCACTTCGCGAGAACTGCCCGAAGCTGGCATCGGTTGAAGTGCAACACAACGCATTTACAGGGACGACACAAGTGCGTGGTACAACCGATATGGATGTTCTACTGACGCGGTCCGCAGCTCGCCTGTATACCCAACCTACGCCGATTATCACTATCTGCAAACATGTCTGGTACGCAACTGATCGTCGCCTCGAAAGCGTAGCTAATTGTGCTCAGGAGGCTCGTTCGACTTCTCTGCTTCGCACTTGCTCAGCCCGCTCGAGGCCTTGTCACCTGGTTTAGAACACCTGGACCTCGACATGCGGAAAGACTTCGTCTACCCAATCCAGGTCGAGACGATGTTCCAGCGCACGTGGCCCTGTTTGCGCGTGCTCAACCTCTCGTGGGGCTACTACGAGTCGACCATGTCCGATCTGTGCGCCTTCCTTGAGCGTCACACGCGTCTCGAGCATCTAACCATCCGCGGTATCACCCCGCCGCGTATCACGCACATCGCCGACGACGCGTTGCTGGCGTTGCGCTCCTTCGACGGCGACATGGATGTTGCGCAGTCTATCCTTGCGTCGCCTCAGCGTTCGGTTCAATCCCTGGCGACATGGGTGTGGGATTTGGACATGATCATTGCGTCACTCGAGGCGCTACCCAAGTCCGCAGTCGCCGCTCTACGCTCGCTCGATATCAAGTTCGTCGCGCACATGGAAGTCGCGAGTGGCGTCACAGGCGCAGCACTTCGGGCGTTCGCTGCTGCTGCGCCGAACGTAGAGGAACTGACGCTGCGCGGCGTGCTGACGGGTGAATGGGGCTGGCCCGCTTACCGCGATGCGTTCTCGGACTTTCGCAAGCTGCGAAGGCTGGCTATGGCGACTCCTTCGCTCGTCGGCGGCATACCACTTGCGCGCGCGATTGACGAACTTGCGAGACGATTACCGATGCTCGAATTTGTGGACCTTGCTGTTGGGCAGGACGACGCTCTCACAACCATGGTCAATTACGGACACATCCGCGTGCGTAGGCGCGCAGACAATTGAGGCCGCCCTACCCTGAGACTCCCTGTATCGGGCACGTCGCGCGTCGCGTCCAATTGTCATTTGCTTGGCCACTCCATTCCGTCTTGCACTTTCTTCGGCACTGTTTCCCCTCCATGCTCTGTCGTCATTTGCGCTTCAAGATCTCCGTCACAAGTCGGGGCGCTTGTTGACTATGGCCCGCCGAGGCCACTCGTCACCGACATCGGCGACATCCCTCTCTACAAGTAACTTCGCATACTTCGCTCAGCGACCGAGCAAACTTCGCGGCCACAGCATGCCGCTGATAAGCACACCGCGCCATTCTTGCAACTGTCTGGCTCTCTCTATTGAACAGTTCCCTGCTTTGTGAGTGGTGGACGCGACGTCGACTGTCTCTCGTACGACTCAACGTTCTTGTCATCATATTGAACGCTGTCCGCCCGTCGGTGTCGCGGAGTCGTATTTGGTGTTGTACATTTATACCACATTCATGGCCGGACTAATCAGAATCCTATAATTTACGCTGACTGTGATAATGAAAGAGACTGGAATGGCAGCGCCGGGTTTGTTTGAAGGAAGCGTATGTACCTCGCCATCCGGTATAACACTGTCTAACGGCAGGGGGGGTTCCTCCCGACTCTCTTCTACCAACCGGTCTGTCACTCACAGTCCTGAAGATGGCCCTTGCGACGACTGGCGAGTATACAATTCGCCTTGCCGAAGCAGGGGAAGCGGAGGAGTTAACTACCTTCAGTGAGCTTCCCTCCGTATTCTGGGCCGCGCCGTACTCAGCGTTCGGCTCTCATAGTCAACAAGATCTTCTCCGACGCCGCAGTGTACGATCATCCAGATTTCCTCATCTTGCACTGAGATTTCCGCAGGTGGACCGGTGCAGGGTTGATCTTGAAGCAACGGATTACGCTCGAGGAGGTCCACGCTTTCCTCGCCGATCCTTATTCAGCGTTCCTGGTCGCGCGTTCGACCACCCCGACGAGGCTATTGCTCGGATGCGCGCACATGTACATCCCGCCGTCTGAACGACCTCATAACCCGGAGAAGGATGAGCGCATTGCACTCGCGTCGATGCTAGCCGTCTCACCTGGTCTGCAGTCACGCGGACTAGGATTGGAGCTTGTGAAGCGCTGCCTCGTCTACGCAGCGCAGGCGTGGGGCGCGACGCACGCGGAAACGCAGGTCTTTGAGAGCCAGGAGTCGCTCATGGCGTGGTACGAGCGGTATGGATTCGTGCGACAGCCAGGGCTCAATGAGACGCACGAGAGCAACAGGAGGAGACTGCTTAACCCGACGGGTGAGAGAGGTCGCTACGCTGTCCTGCGCATCTCTCTGGATAAGCATACATTAGCCAAGTTTGATACGCACACCTCTCAGACGGCGAAACTGTAATTCTATACGGATTCGAAAAGTGCACGAGCGTACATTATCATTTGGAATTGACGTAAAACCACGGAAGATGGTCTGGAAGCTGCTCGGCCATGAACACGAGATCAACCCCAAGCTTTTTGGCTGCCTTCGTGACAGCCTTTGCAAGGCGCTCGTTCGCCTTTCGCTCCGTAGAATGTCGTCTGGGATCTCTCCCTGCCTCTGGCCAACGCTCGTCCGCACCAACCCGTATGGCACGCAACTTTGGCAGCTCCCCTCTCTCTACGCGATTGAGAACCATCTGAGCTTCATTCGAAACCTCCGTGCGCGTAACGTCTCCATCCGAATCAGATACCCAGCTCTGTCCAAGACGCAGTGTCGACAAAGTGGATGGTAGTGCGTCGACGACCTCGCGTTGGTGTTTTTCCGTTCTGAGAGGCGCTTGTCGGAGAGCCAGCGAGAAGTATTCCAAGCGAGTCGTCAAGCGGAGTATGCCTGTGACCGCGGTGTACACGATGCCTGCGTCAATGTCGGGGTCGAGGTTGATACCGAGGTGTAGCCGGCGTAGTAAAGGTGCATGATCTCGGAGACGAGCAAAGAGAGCGCGCAGACCGGGTTCAGTGTAGTTTCGTTTGCCAATCGACAGATCTTCTACGACGGCGTGGTCCTCTCCACTCGATCCCAGCGCCAGATCGTAGAACTTGGTCGAGTGGTCGGAAGAAAACTTCACCGAGAGCGACTTTAGGTTCTTCATCGGGGCGCAAGTCGAGAGAAAGTTGTCCTCGGAGCAGTACATGCGGCAACGCAACCGTTCCAGTGTAGGTGCCGCAATCTTTACCCAACGACTGTAGGCAGTGCGGGCGCCGTGGTTTGGGGCGGTGTCGCGTATGGTGATACTCTTCAGCCCTTTCAAGACATTGTTGGGCAGGATAGGCTGCTTGTTCTTGCCTTTCGGCGCAGGTTCGAGGGAATACGTGGAGACGTCCAGGTGGTATAGGCCTCTGTATAAAGTGTCACAGGAATCAAGGGCGGCGAACGAGAACTGCGTACTTTAGCATATTCAGCACCTCCCAGGTCGCAGCGCTCGTCTCGATGCGACGAGCTTTCTCCTGTCCGAGATGAGAACCGGGTCCAAAGGCGCTACTCGCATTGTACGTACCGCAGCAGCAAGGTCAGGCTTCGTGGGAATCCCTTTGTATCGGTAGTCCAACGAGAAGCTGTCGATGTGCTTGGCGAGAGCTTTATTCGCCTTCAAGGACCGCAGGAGCAAGTGCATCGATTCAGGACGCGTTATCACGACAACACGGTAGAGGAACTTGGCGGTGACAGCATGCTGGAAAGAGGTTGAGACCTTTTACCATGAAGATGAAGCATGCGCACCCAGTACTTGTTCACGGCACTGCATGCGACGAGCGGATTTCCCCATTTACGCTTCGATCCAAGAGTGTTCTCGTCCGCGTTCAACATCTCGACAACCTCTGCAAAGTAACGGTTGGACGCCAAGCTGGCACAGTGCGTCAATATATGGGTCGTCCACACGGAATTTGTCATATATACCGAAAGACCCATTCAAGCAGCTCGACGACGAGCGCGCCTGCTTTGCCCGGAACGACATCTTCACTCGCTGACAGAGTCGCCTTCAACTTCTTCGCGGCCGCAGCCTTGCGCTTTGGCGGCATCGCTGACGAGGTGGTAGTTCGAGGTCAAGAGGGAATTGTGGCGCATCACCGCAGCGCGATGGTCGACGCCGCGCTCTGGGCGGCCGTCACGAACCGCGCACGAGTAAGTTAAGCCTGGCGTTGTTCGTCTTGCAGGGGAGGGCGCATGGGTGAAGAGGCATCGATGGGCAGGGGATAGCTGTATTACTCTATTCCCATAAATACATGGAGAGCTCGCGGCCAACTCGTTTGTCAAGTCGTCGGGCGCACTGCCAAATGGCTGACCACGACGAATCCACAAAAAAAAAGAAATGAGAAGGCCGACTCGCGCCCGAAGGGTGAAGTCGGCAGCAGAAAGATTGCGAGGGTACCATCCGAATAATCGAATGATAATGCGAGGGGGACGCATTGTGGCTTGGGGTCGTCGCCGTGCTATGCGCGACTCCCTCGCACCATGCACACAATGTACATGAAGGCATACATGCCCTCAAGGTAAGTATGAGTGGCTCAGTTGAGCGGGAAGTGGTTTTATACGGTCGAGGAGGCGGTGCTGTCGCGCACGGACCATGTGCAGCGAACTTGTCCCCGACGGTGGGAGTTGAACTCGTGAGGATGAGATTCTCGTTCTCACTCTTGAAGAACGACGGATCCAGAGTCAAATGCAAGCTATTGTCTTCTTCAACAGTGAGTATGACCTGGAAAGTATCCGAACGAAGAGCGGCTTGCAACTGCTCGTCCACTATGTAGGCATCGACCATCGTAGCAGGCACTGAGATTCTCAGCTCTGTCTTGTGTAGAGCTTCTGGGGGCTTTGGAAACACACTGTATATTACATTCCCTTCGTAGTATACGCTGTCGATGAGACTGAGTGTAACATCGGTCGTAACGGCCGCAAGATCCGTAATCGGGCCCAGACAACGGATAAATGTACATGTGTATGGCGTACCAAGGCGAGCAGAATGAGTTCTGCGTATGAGACCCGTGCTG
This sequence comes from Exidia glandulosa HHB12029, assembly GCA_001632375.1. NCBI lineage: Eukaryota > Fungi > Basidiomycota > Agaricomycetes > Auriculariales > Exidiaceae > Exidia > Exidia glandulosa. The sequence continues at coordinate 14,829 of KV426626.1, read as the reverse complement.
AGTCCAAGATACAAGGCTTCGGGCGCTATGCACGTAAGTCCGAGATGCATCACCGGCTCGGCGATACCGGGGATGTCAAGTTCGAGGGGACGATGCGAAGGCAACGAACCGACTCTCAGCATACGCGAGAACGAGGCGCTTGCGCCCAAGACTGTGTCCGGCACCGCGCGGTTCGGGGAGGATGCATTGGTAAGTTGGAAGGTCCTCTCCGGCACTTCGACCTCGAAAGACGCGCACGCCTCGAAAGACGCGCACGCCACAGCGCTCAGCTCGAGGAAGAAATGTGAGATATGCTTTGAGGCTACTGCATGATATCGCACGCTGACGTCCTCACTACAGGTGAGGTTACAGTAACTTCTTGGGATGAAGTAAAACTTTAGACCGACAATACTCTCCATACCTCGTATGTTTTTGCAGCTATCACGTAGATAGAGAGGTGCTATTTCCCTCGCCTCTCACTGGGTGTATGTGAGTGCTACGCCGGTCATGGACCGCCGCTCACGCACGGACGACCCCGCAGCCGCTGTCTCAGCCACAATTACCCCTCTTGTCAAGTCTCCGTAAGTAGACGCTCTTCCGGCGCCTGAGAACCTACTTCACAACCGCTGGGGAATCGTAACGGCCGTGCGAATTCAAGATCACGAGACGGATGCAGGGAGCAGGACAGGAAAGAAGCCGACGTGCTTGTAACTTCACTGAATGGCCCACCTAGTGTTTGTGTGTGGCGGTGAAGGAGCGGCTTGCCGTGCCTGGAGAAGCTACGGAAGGGGAAGGGGAAGAGGGCGAAGTTTGGCAAGTACAGAACGCCGTGCGTCGACGTCAACAACCTCGCTCCCGAGAGACCGGGTAGAGAATGCACCATGTTCACCGGAGCACGTCTGTACTGTAAAAGTTTCGAGTGTCGTACCTGCGAGACTCGGACGAGGGACTGAGCTTGTGCTCGCCCACGGGTAGAACGATTATCTTCCTACGTCAAAAGGCTGCGAAGGAGACTAGCCCACGGGACTCTCATCAATACGCAAACGCAGCACCCGCACGCGCTCACGAGCTGGCCAGACTCGGGCTGCAGTTGATCGCCGTTAAGAAACCAGTGGCAAGAAGGGAAGCTGCGTGTGGTCATCAGCCTGCCGAGCGGACGCGCGAGTCGCGTGACGAAGTTGTAAACTGCAAGCGAAGGCGGCTGAAGTTTGAACTGGAAAACGCAAGTCGTCATTGCTCCGGATAGTTCAACCATGGCCATGCACCAAGCTCCTCAGCGGCGCGCGGTGGGTGTCGAAGACGCTGCGGATATAGGTCCGGTGTTAGCTACGCAATCCCGAGAGGTCCCAGATTCCGCAACATGCTGTCCTCGCACTTGGACTTATTCGCGCGGTCCGAATAGCGTCATACCGGTCCGAAGACAACAAATGATGCGGTGCACTTCGGGAGGTATGCAAAAATCTGAATGCTTTGCCGTTTCGTTTCTGCCAGGACTTGCCCCCCGGCGGTTCCTAGTAGAATTCGCGAACTCTTGACGGGGAACTGGGAGAGGAAATGGGGGGATGGAAGTTGTAGCGACGGAGACCAAAGGCTACGGATTCAAGTCGCCGGCGAGTCCGAGTCGAGCCTCTGGCAGAAAAGTACTAGTAAGTCGCGTATCGTTACACGAGTCGCACGAAGAAGAGTCATCCTCTCCGCTGTGCACTAGAAGGCGCTTCACGAATGGGTGCGTCGGGATGTAAAGGCTAGGCAAGTCCAGCAGTTTTCGCCGCACACAGGAAACGAAATCGAGAAGAGCAATAACGAAGACGAGTGCAGCACGCAATCGAATCGAATTCGGAGACGGCGACCTGCACACGGGTAAGAAAAGGGCAAGCGGCAGGACGGCAGGGGTGCGTCTTTATCTTCGCGAACGAATGCGATGACGCAAAGGGACGTGTCAGAGTCCCGGCGCAGCTGTACACCGGCAGGTTCCAGTATGCGAGAGTATTGTCTCCGAAGAACGACGGAGGGCCCGAAGGAACTGTACAGTCCTCGAAGCTTCCGACTCCAACCTGAACTTTCGCACGATGATGTTGCGTCACCAGTTGCCGTCGGAGTTCTCCGCGGCACAACGAACGAACACTGGTTGCGAGGTAACGAGCCGCGGGAGCTGGAAGCTTCGAGAATAACCTTTTTGCGTCATGAGGTTGATCCCCCAGAGCGGCGTGATCATGATTCATATAATGTTGCGTAAATTAGCACGCGGTGACGACAAGGAGACGTCATGACACCGCGCTGATCAAAGGTGGTTCTGACTCTGAGCTGGACGACTACTACTAGTATGCAGCGTCGAATGTAGTCTTCTGGCTTGAAGGTGAGCTGGAAGGAGTGCACTAGAAAATGAGGAAGAGAGCAGCCTGGCTGGCAGCAATCTGCGAGATGAAAGACGTCACGGAGATCTGCACGCGTTCAACGCGACTCGGAGTTCTAGAGTGAGAGAAAATAACGTACTCGTTCGCCACACATTCATTAGAGAGTTGGTTGCCGACCGACTCAGCCTTTGCACAACTTGCAAGTCGGTGCGAGCACTGGAGAATGAAGAATTGAAGAAAGGGACGGCGTAGCTTCGAACACACGCAGTTGCAGCGACGACTATGTATCACGAAGGTGCTGGACAACAGTAGTAGTGCGTATGTGCGGAAGTGAAAGTGAGGACGTAAACCATGCGGCAACGCCAAAGTAGAAGGTTGTGCACTCGTCTCGTCGGTGGAGCGATGTGTGGCAACATGCAAAGTACGCTATCAAGAGTCAGGGTGCCCCAAAGAATACGATATCGCTGCAGACAGAGAACAGAGAGCGCTGGCACGCGAAGAGTGGAGTCGACAGTACCGTCAAGCAGCGAGCGTTGCACGTTTACGGTCGTTGGACATTCGGACCGACAAGCAGGAATAGACCTTCCTTTCCTGCTCGGTGCGGGACGAGAGAAGATGGTTGTGCATTCGCCACTATTTCAGACGGGGACGAAGGTTCCAGATCCTCGCGAGAAGAGAGACGGGGATGTTGTTACCAGCTGCGGAAGGGTGGATGGAACTTGAAGCGGCAAGACCTGAGAAAGGGGGGAAGAGTGGATACTGTTATATAGAGAACGAACGAGCGGGTGAGGAAGTGGAAGTTGTGGGTCAGGGCGGGATTCCCTTCCGTCCCAATGGCCATATATCCTCCTCCACTCCTCCCAGGCGAACTGCGCAAGGAGATGACGTACGACGTGTTACTGCCGCTCAGCGCTCCATCGCCATACTTCCATCTCGAGGACAGTTCAACAGCCCGATGGAGAATGCGCCCACAAGAGCAGCCTATCTCCCTGCAAGTAGTGGTTCCTTGCGTTCCTGGAGGCGGGGGTGTTCGGTGGAGCGGAAATTGAGGGTCCCGAGGGCTCGGACGGCGGTTGCCACGCGGGGAAATGGGTCGCTATGACCGTAATATCGACGGCGCGCGAGGGACAAGGAACAATAACTGGTAAATAATTGCTCTTCGTGAGCGCTGAAGAGAGATGTACTAGGCGTGGATCCTCCGGGGCAGGGATCGCGAGCGGGGCGCGGGGGATGTGTGGACAAGTCAAGTTTCGAGGACGTCATGGACTGCGTTTCCAAACTTGCGCCCGAGCGATGGGACGCCTGCGGCCTGACGGGGCGCCGAGCGGTCAGACGACCGGGGGATGAGCGCGATACACATGACGAAGATTTTGCGGGGAAAATCTGGAGTCAGAGCGTCGCATTGCTGGGTCGTGTGCCCGTGCATGCGCCCGCCTCGAGGCCAGAAAGTGAAACGCCAACGAGTCGGGCCGAGGAGATTTCGGACCGAGTCGGGGTTCGCTCGGGTCGTGAGATGCGGTTGGAAGACGCCCCACCGCGTTGCAGGGCGCACCCCACCGCGTCCAGTCACCAGTGGATTTTTTGCGCGTTCGTTGATAATCATACGGGAATAAACTTTCGGGTGGGTTGAGGGATGAGTGATACGAGGGAGCGGGGGGAGTACGTCATGGGTTACGCGGGGGCGGTCGGAGGGTCCGAGCTTTCGGAGCTAGTGCCGAGGAAGGGTGAGACAAGGAGACTCTTTGTGCACGGCGACGACGGGAGGCGTACGGACAAGGGAGAGGAGCGGGCACGTTTAGCGCATGGATGAGCGGGGGATACAACGAGGCGGCGGGAGTGTTGCGAGGGGGGACTTGGGGGGAAGGGTATAATAAGGACTGTTTATTCGTATTTTGAGCGAGCGTGTCAACCTTCCCCCCTCCGAGCTCGCATAAAATGCACCACCCAAGCCCTATCGCGCTCTTGACCCCGCTCCCAATCTCCAGAACGGCGTCCCCAGCTCTCAACTACTCGCCGTCGACAGCGTCCAAGTGCGAGCGGCTTCTCCGCGACACGCTCAGACGCGCAGACCTCGCCTCGTCCTCGTCGCGCACCGCGTCCCCGTGCACGCCGTACTTTCCCCACGAGGTCTTCATCGCCGACTGTCTCACCCGCGACGCCGACGACAACGACGACGACGACGACCTGTTTGCCCCCGCCATGACATCCCAATTACGCCGCGCCAGCACAACAGCCCACCCGCCGTCGCCCACCCGTCCCCAGGTCCAGCACTCGCCCCGCACAACCCACGGACACGCACACCACAGAGCGAGCCACAGCATGTCCGCCGCCGCCCCGCCCGTGCTGAGACACCCGACACCGCTCCGCCCCGGCGTCTCTGCGTCCCGCTCGGACCCGTCACACCGTTCGACGACCCCCTCGGCGGCGCCGCTCCTTCCGCATGAGGTTGCACTGCGCAGTAGACTGCAGGGTGTGCTCGACTCTCACGCCCGCTCAGGGAGCGCAGGTGGCCACCGTCGCGCGACAGGCCCGATACATCCCCCTCCCGGCTCGTCGAGGAATCACAACCGCTCGAGGAGTGTGTCCGCCCGTACCCAGGCGTACGACGGGGACGCCGCTTGGTGGAGCTCCACAACGCCCGCAGTACGTCGCCCTCTTTTGCTGCCCGGGTAAACAAGTCGCTCACTAATTTGCATCGCCTCCCCTTTCCACAGAGCCCAGTAACAGAGGCGACGCCCAGCCTCTCGCACCATTCCTCCATTGCATCGCTCTCGTCTGTCCCCTCGTCTCGCTCGGATTCGCACCCGTCCACACCGCCCTCGCCCACAACAGATCGTCCGAGCTTCGACGTTCGCACGGCGAGCGCATTCTGTCGCAATAACCCCGGTCTCGTTTCCTTCCGCGACGTGGAGGGTCTCGGAGCACCGCCCGACGCAGACGAGGAGGACAGCGACGCAGAAGAGGAGCGCAGAGGCCGTTGGTGGGATCTGTACAGCTGGAGTCCATTCAAGGGCCGGCGACGACCAAGCGCGCCGGAGAGCTCGAGTGCGTAGGCTCGGTACGGGTGACGGGCTCGGGATAATTGCCCCCGATGCCCGCCCGACGTACCCGACACAGCCGGCCCTGCTGACGACACCACCCGCACCGCCGCTGTGTACACGTCATCTCTCATGCCTGCTCCACGACCCGACAGACGACACATCCCCCGACGACGACAACGACGACGATGTATGCATGTGTTTTTCACACGCACACGACGCTTGCACCGCATCTGGGCCCAGCCGCTAGCGCCCACGGATCCAGCCCAGCCTCAACGGTCTGGTCTGTCCTGTCTGCTTCGTTCGTCGAACATCCCCTCGTCCCTTGCCCTGCATCACTCACTGCTGGGTAAAAGCTTTCGACACCTCTATCATCAGCTCTCGACCTCCCACGGACCCTTTATGCATTACTCACGGTTATCGTATGCCTTGTCCTTCACACCTCCTCTTCGACGATCTATTACCTATGTCATACTCCTCTTCTTCCCTCACACACATTTTGGGTTTTCTCACATCGCCTCTTTACGCTCTACGCCTTTTCACGGATCCCCTCATCTGACTGACGACCCTCGTATGTCACGCGTGTATTTCTAGCGGTGTGCTGCTGTGCCGGTTTTTTCTTTTTCATGACTCTTTACCTAGCTGAAACCAAATAGATGCAACGAATTCAACATATCATACTGCTCGTGACGTCTGATACTTGGTCGCGTGAACGGTATCATATCGTACGACGAGGTGGGTTACGCCCTGACGACACCCTGGAGATGAAACGCGCTTGTGTTCTTGCACCGTGCCAACCACGTTTTCTGATGCGTGTACACGCGCGTCGCGTCGCGACGCGGTCGCTAATTGGCGATTGGACTTTGGGCTTTGGGATTGGTGATGATTGATTGGGACGTCGCAGGATGGTCGGGTGGACGGGAGGCCGGTATTACTTGGCGCGCGCGGGAGAGGAAGGTGTGTAGTTAGAGTTAGAGAGCGCAGTGCACCCCCTTCGACTTCGCTTCCTGGTCTGGCCAACAGGAAGAAGCGGGGGATGGTCCTGGGATGGACGGATTGGCAAGCTAGCTCCTTCCCTCCACGTTCAGGGCGTCTTCCGACTTCATGCTAACTTATACACAGAAGCAGAACTGAATGGATGCCAGCAGAGGATCGCTCGCGAGGAACGATTCAGCTGCAGCTGCTCCACATCGCGCCGCGCGTGCAAGGAGGAGCGTGCGCGGGATTCGCCCGTCCGAGTCTGCTTCCTGCCCGTCCTCTTCCAGCTACTCCTCGAAGCCAGGTACGCATCGCGCAGGGCGCGCTGGACGTTTGCGATTCGCGCGCATGGGCCCGATTCGTATGCGTACATACCGGGTGCGACTCGGATGGATTTGGACCCTTACGCTTCCTCTTCGACTTCGACCTCGTTCTTTCGTTCCTGAGTCCGACTTTGGTTTGTTTTGCTCTAGCCCTGTGCGTTGGACGTGCTTTACTAGTCTGGCGCGTGCAAAATCCTTCGACGAGCACTCAGCACTGCGTCGAAACTCTCAGAGCATTCGAGGACCCGGCTGCTGCCTTCCGAACGAAACGGCTGCACACGACTCCCGGTCCGTCTTCGCGTTCTGTACTCCCGATTGTTGAAGTTTGAAGTTGCGCGAGCCCTCAGCCAACCACGTTTCCCCTTGGTTTCCGCTTCCACGCAGCTTCGTCCTCGTTTCCCGGTCGCACACAGCGCTCTTCTCCCGATATATCCTCGTCCTGGCCCTGGCCCTTGGGATCATTCTCCGTGCCAGAGCGCTCGACGTGCGATAGTATCCTATCTTGAACGTGGACGTCTGCAGCCATCAGTACCCGTCGTCTGTTGCTTCGCTGAATACTAGAAACTGGAGGACCGTGCACACCTTTGCAGCGGGTGCGGTGCTGACAGGCCAGGAAGAGGCTGCAGCGTTCGTGAGTTCTGTTCTCCCGTCTGTCACTGCAGCCATGCCCGAGGCAGCCAATCTACGTTACACAACGCGCCCTCGACCTCGTTGCACGGCAGATCCAGACGCGCTCAGGATATCTAGGCGTCTTCGGAGTTATTCTCGACTTAGCTGTTACTGTAGGATGATCTGCACGCCCGTCCACAGTAATCAGCCGCGTGCGCTTTCCGGGCCGTTTGTACTCCAGTCTTGCCTGTTCTCCCGACGCTCGACCAACTTGAAGTCTTAACGCTGCAGCGGTTCGCTCGAAGTTGCTGATAGCGCGCCTTCCGTCCTCGCGTACGCGCCAATTGCAGGCGTTCGAGTGCCGTATGCGCCGTGCGGTCGGACCGCAGCGGTCCATGTTGAACTTGCGCAAACTCTAGTAATCGTCCTCCTGGTACCGACTCTTCCCTGCAGTGTCCTTCTGTTATTAGGATCGTCGCCTCGCAAGCCAATCGCTCGTCTCTTTACTCTACACGACGGGCATTGTGGCGTCGGCGTCATCTGCCGACTCGTGGAGCTCGTCACAAACGACACTCAGAGCAACAAGCGACTTCCTACGGCGGCGACGCACCGACCAGTCGGCAAGCGGGTGGCAACCTATAAATGCTCGACATGCAGTAACTCCCGACGGTTCTGCAGGGTTGTGTGCACTATAGCGGGTGCACTCATTTCGGGCTCTGGGTGCAGTCCTACATGTTGCTGTGCTTTTGTTCATTGCACGTCGCAACTCTTTACGCCAGTGACTGGCTATTGCTTTCTTCGTTTTGTTTACATCCGGCACAGTCTATCTTCCTCTGAATGCATCTTCTTTCATCGAGACGCGTTCCCCTACTTCGACCTTGGCCTCTCCGCCATCCCGAAGGCTAAGCGCAGCGAACTCGACCGGATCGGCCGCGTCTGTTCCGAATTTCGGTCTCGCGTCCTGCTCTCCGAGTCGCACGTGTTGTGCATCCAGCTCCGAAGGGACGTATCTTGACGGTTCGTCGTGGCTCGAACCTCTGGCCAGCCATCCGCTGAAGCGCTGAAGTCTTGGTGCTGCGGCTTCTCAGATCTCAGCAGCGTGTTTTCACGCGCCCGGCGTGTCTCGCCCGGAATTCACGAAGTCGACATCGATTACGATAATCGCATATGCGTTGTCCGGCACAGTGCACCTGATTCTCGCACGTTGTCAGCTGAAAGTCGTCCGCGCCGGATAACTGCCTCCCTGTAATGTAGGTAATTACAATACCACACCTTCGAGTTTTCTCGCTGAATACAGCTGGTAGGTCCGTGCGCAATGGACGTTCAGAGGCCATGCAGCCAGGCGATTCTTGCATCGCGAGTCCGCCCTTCTCCTGGGCTTCGAACCCGTCGCCTGTCTCCGCGATTATCTGTGATCATCGGCTGCTTTGGGTTAGATGTCCTCACCGATCCTCTGCGTAACTTACGTTGCTACTGGATGATGATGGTCTGTCACCGGCATGTTCTTCATCGATCTGGACGTTGCTTCACATTCTTCATACTACCTCGCTATATGACCACTGTAAGAGCAGGCCATGCTGAGCTCATCTCCGCATACGCATAACCGGTTAGGCTATCCAAATGCCCGCTTCGAGTATTCTGCGGCCTCTAAACCCTGCAGGCTCTCTCGTCACGATGCTTCTCCTCGGAAGCGTTCTTGACTCGCTGGGCGGCAGGAGTGTGGCCTCAGACATTCCACGGGACATAGGAAAGATCGCTGACCCCTGTGGTCGCCGTTGGAGTGACCTGGTCCTCCTCACCCCCAGCACGAGGATCAGGAGTGTCCTCGCACGTTCTTCGTGGCAACAACGTCTCCTTGTCAGCCATAACCACAGCCGTACGATCGACATCTGGATCACTTTGAGAGGGCGTGTTAAATGTAAAGACCACAGACACAGTCCTGACTTGTTCGCGTTCCGTCGGTCCGACTGGAAGGTGCAACGATGTCCGTGGCTGCTCGATGCGCCGCAGAATTACTGATGGTCACTTGATAGCGACGCTTTCACCGCACAACATCTTCTTGCCTCACCCTTAACCTCCTGGAAAGCGCCTTGTCTAACATGCTGATGGAGCCATCACGTCTGAATCTTCACGCCTGAATCCTGGATCGTGACTCGCCGAGAGCGGGCAGCCCAACCTTCGCGATCGAGCGGCAGGGTCACCCGTTCCCAGAACGAACCATGCTCGGGACTCCCTTTTACGGAAGCATATCCAGCTTGGTGTACATCTTTGAGACAGGCCACCGTTCTCTGCTAGTCAATGCCGTTCGTCGGAAGTGTTTCTTGGGCGTTGCAACGTTGATCATCTAGTTTTGTTGGCACAACGCTGCCTGTGCGTGTGAAATTTCTGCATCCACCGTTATATCCCACTGCAGAACGCGTTATCGACGGAATCTTCAGGTAGTGTTCGCACGGCAGCGGGATGTCGTCACTGTCTGCACCTTCGCGTATGCGGAAGTTGTGGCTACAACTTGCATGATGGGCTATCCGAGTCCTGACATAATCAGATGCTAATCGCGCAGCGAGTGCCTCTGTTGTTCCGGTTTTGATACCCGCAGTGCGGGGGTAGGATAGGATAGGATAGGATAAGTTTATAGAGACGGGGAGGTCCCTCCAAGGAACGACCGCTCCCTGTCACACCAGGTGACAGCGGACACTCCCTCCACGGAGAGAGGCGTGGCATGGTCATCTGACAACAGCTGACAAACACTGCACTCGTTGCACCCGTTTCCGAGTACCTGAACTGGTTGGCAGTCGTCCCTGAGGACGCTGTGTGCTGAAGGACCATGCTCTTCCCAGGCTATGCTATCCGCCGACCCTCAACATGCTCCAAAGAGCGCGTTCACTATATATTCAGGCTTCATCAAATCGTCCTTCGGCGCCCCTTCACCTTCTTCACGCACAATGTCTCTCCCGACAGTCTCCGTTGCGCCCCCACCCGACGTGATCGACGAGATAAAAGCCGTCTTGGAGGAATCTCAGAAGAAGATCCCTCGGTGTGTAGCGCATCGCTTAGTATTTTGACTTGCTTACTGACACAGGGCTGTAGGCGGTTGCGAAGCGATAAGGACGTTGCAGAGAGGATGAGACTGCTCGGAAGTGCGCGTCAGAGGCACGCAATCGTGCTGCAAGAAGCCTCTGACTTGCATATGTTCGGTTCATCCCTCGTCGACCGGATGATCCGTGTTACCGCGGCCATGGAAGATACTAGCGACAACGATCACTTCCGAAATTACCTCTACGAAGACCTCACTCTCATCAGGGAGCATGTCGATAAATTCACAGAGCGTAGTCACAACTGTTACTCCCACCTCGAATTAGTCGTAGGCCAGATCAAGACGGTAACTTGAATTCGCTTCCGTGCACCTCAGTTCTAACGTCCAATGGTATATTTTACAGGACCTGAATGGGATTCGAGAACTTGCAACCAAATTCGAGAAGAGGTTCAAGAAAGCCGTCTATTGGCTTGACCCCGCTTTGAGCGTATTCCACATACTCGCCGAGGGGTGCAGCATTGTCGCAGCATGCCCGATACCCGCAGTTTCCCCCGCCATGCAAGGCGGTCGTGTTCTGTGCAACACCGTCCATGACCGTAAGTCACACTACATTACTTTACCGGCGCGAGGAAAGCAGACTCAACTTTCCAGGTTTATCACGGGAGAAATCGAAGTTCGTGAAGAAGCAGGAGCGCATCGTGCAGATTCATCTCGCGCTTTTGTCGAGACTCGATCGCGCTAGCGCAGCAATGCGGCTATGGGCAGAGGTTCAAAAGGAAATCAAGGACGTTTGGAACATGGTGGACACAAAATCCGAGTCACCTCGCCACGCATGGGTAGAGATACGCCAAGCTTGGGCGCAAAGGAAGCTGCGCCTCGAGATGTTGAACGATACGACTTTGTTGCACGGTGTGTATTTCAGTTGCCGTCCGACTGAGTCCCGACGAGGCTAATGGCCTGTAATTTCCTCCCGACACCGGCAGATGCACAGGAGGCATCGCCTCCGAATTCGTAACAGTGTGACTACTTAACGAAGCTCTCATTGCATCACGTCCAACGTACTCGCCGGAGTATCATGCATGTAGGAGACTACGAGCGGATTACGTTTGCAGAGGGCTGTAGCGACGAAGGCAGATCACGATCCGCTTGCACCGCCTATAGAACTGGGTGTCACGAACTATGTAACTCACACAAGTGTTGAACCGCAGTGCACGCAGATGATGCGTGTAAATCGTGCACTGGAACGGAGGAGAAGGAAATTAATTCTGAGCAGGGTCGGGTCCAATCGCCCGACCCTGCACCGCGCAGGCTGCCTGCCTCGCCGCAAGAGATCGGCGCACCTCACATCGAGTAGCAAAGGAGCATGTGATCAATGCCACATATATATAAAGTCTGCACGAGGGTGAGACGAACTTTAACTGCTCTGGCGATGCCTTCGACCTCAGCTCGAAAGGCGAAGTCTCTGAAACCCGCTCGCAGCGTCGCTCCTCGCAATGCCGGCAATGATGTGTCATCGACCACCGTGCCTTCGACCACCGCTCGCAAAGTCAAGCCTCAGAAAGCCGCTCGCACCGTCGCGCCTCGCAATGCCGCTAACGACGGCTCATCGACCGCCGCGCCTTCGACCACTGCTCGGAAGGCCAAGTCTCAGAAAACCGTCACACCTCACAATGCCGCTAGCGACGTCTCGGCACGACTTGGGATTGTCGCGCAAGATATGAAACAATCCGGGCATCTCTTGAGCACACACCTGGCCGCTGACACACCGTGAGTTTTGCGCGGATTATGTAACCACCCCTGATGCCTTGCACGACAGTCGTGCGGCGGAAGCAGAACCAGAATCAACCTCCGAACGCATTCTCCGCCTCGATGCTCTCGAGAACTCACGGATTGCCGTCCTCGAAAGGACAGAACGCATGATATTTGTCGCCGAGAGCACCTTGCAGATTCTCAAGAATCTCTTTGCCGAAGTCGAAGACGCATTGGAGAGAGACCACAACTACAAGGCGCTTCCAGAACGAGCCCGTCAGCAGGTCCTCAAAGCTCAGGAGCAGGCGAAGACGATGCAAACCTCCGCGAGCGAGTGTGCCTCGGAGCTAGGCCGCGTATATGCGGGTGTTACGAAGGCGCGTGTGGACATTGGTACTAGTAGTACCTGATGAGATTAATGACCGTGACACGACATGCGCAGCTGTTGGAACCCGCGGAATTGCCTGGACGTCTAGTAGAGGACATGCGAAGACCTTCGCCTTTCCGAGCTATCGCCACGATGTTAGGCACTTTTGTTGCCCGAATTTCGCACATTCTGCGTGGGCTCGCGGGGAACGAGTCCGCAAGGCAGCGCAAGATCCATCCGGATTCGAAACGTCGTATGTCCGGGTCCCGGGATAACAGGTCCTATCACATTGACATGCCTCTACAGCTGGCGCTATATCTGATTCACGCGTCCCTTTCCGTCGCCAAGATACCCTGGCACACTTGGAAGCTGATAGACAGCAATGCGTCGAGAGCGTGGCAGATCAACGACGCTGGTGGGTCCAGCTCGAGGACGTACAGCCCTTTGCAAAACAAACTGGAATCACAGAAAATCCGAAGAGTCGGATGCAACGATCCGTGATGCCGCCGCTCGCAAACAATGGCCGAAATAGACGGTCTAGGGACATTTCTGTACTGTGAGAGGCCGATAATATCCAGCAGATGCGCTGTATGATGTAGCTCCTGCACTCAGATTGTATCTAAGGGGGTTTTAGAATATCCTGCAAGGGTACCGGTTTACACCGGTCCATCCGCTATGTCCGTCATTCCGCTCTCGGGCACCTCAGGAGTAAAAGCCTCACGGAGAAGGGTTCATCGTCTCCGGAATGCAGCTTAGAGCTCCAATGTAGATGTGTGACGCGGCTTGAAGCAGCGGTACAGGACAACAGGTCCGTTTCTTGGTTCGGCGGCAGCACCGGATCATCGGCTAGGGTTGCATCCGACTCTTCGGATTTTCCGTGATTCCAGTTTGTTTTGCAAAGGGCTGTAACGAATCAGCTCGCAGTTCTCCGCACGAAGGCCGGCCTTCATGATCTCAGAGACAAAGTCGCCGGAATGGACCGCGACCTGAAGGTTTACACGGAGCGGCTCGCAGTGCTCATGCACAGTACGTGATTACTTATCCTAGACCGATCCCCTGACTCATGCGGGTAGAAAACACGTCACATGCCAGACGAGAGGGTATGTTAGGTATTCATACTGTCACAACTATCGACACGCTCACCTCACGTCCCTTCTAGCCATGGCAGAGAATCGTAGAGAGCTCGGCCTTCCGGCCATCGATGTCCTGGGTTGAAGTGAGAGACCCTATGGCGTATGCAAACCTAGAATTATTCCGCATAGACCGTCGAACATATAGTGAGTGCTGCAATATGCAGAAGAATAATACGCCGTTGCAGCGGAGTCTAAGGGCTGCGGTAAGAGTATAAAGGTTTAAGGTCGTCCATTGGGAGTGAGGGAAGAGGGTGATAAGCGCGTCTCTCTCATCGCCCATCCCTTCTGCAAGAACAACGGGATCGCTTGGCAACTGGACCGCGGCTTCCGTTCAAGGTCTGCGCCGAGAAGCTGGCGGTTTTGATGTATAGACGCAATAGCGCGGTCTCCGTAGTCCGCGAGCTCACTTATCCCAGAGAATCCGTCCCAGCGCTTCATGCGAAGGGGCGTTAATGATGTCAAGCTACTCTAGCAATGATTTAGCCCTCTCCAAATCTCCAGCTGCGATGGAGAATCGAAGGCAGCTCGATCTTCCCGTTGTCGATGCCTTAGGCTGATTGGCACGTGAGATCGCCGTACGGCCGTGTATTTCGTATGTGAATGGTCGATACAAAGTACCTTCTCACCCAAGCGCACTTTCGAGTGAGACCGTCCTTTTGTCCTCAAACCGTGTTGTGGATCCCTTCGTCGCGGTCGACAGCAGTTACAGACTCAGACTTACGGAGGGATGCCCAAATACGACGAAGGAATCCAATCTGCGGCGGTCTACTCGCTCGCGCTGACGCATCGAGTTGACGGTTCACTTGACGCATGAGCATGGAGAACGCCGACTCCGCCACGCAGATTTGAAGCCAAAAGCCAAACGACGTCCGCCGCTGCGACCGGGACAGTCAATCTGCAGCCCGTAACCAAAGTGCACGCGTAATGCACACCCACCATATATCTATCACATAAAACAGCTGAAAACGCGAGTGTTGTCGCCCGCGATTCGTGCCGCTTGATTCGAAACAGCATGTCGAGAACGTCGATGGAGACGGCGAGCTTCGGGTTGGACGGATAGCACGGGAAGACGCCGGCGCGCACCAGCGCGACGAGTACCAAGTCTCCGTCCTTCACAGGAATGCGGACTTGAGACATGTACTCTGCACAAAGAATCGGGATTAGAGTGACGTCAATATCGGCTATCTTGCACTCCTACCTTTCTCGGCGACGACGTCAACGACGACCCATTGGGAAGGCGCGGGTGCTGCTGCAGAGGCTGAGAT
>KV426625.1:7170-21241 GCA_001632375.1 Exidia glandulosa HHB12029 | reverse complement strand
GTGTCTGGACTCGGGAACAGTCGCTGCTACGGATTTCTTTACAAGCCCGGGGCCACCACATTGTTCGCTTTACCAGATGCTCGTTCACGGCGACCACAGAATCAGAATCATGCTCACATGTTCTTGGACGCTCTGGCTGGCTGACTCTGGCCATCTCGATCCCAAGGCTGTAATGTTGCTTCATTTTTGAAAACGGCTGACATAAGGAGATTCGGGGAGGCGCGCGGCGCCGGAGTTACTTACTTCGGTGGCGACTCAGACAGTGCATCACAGAACTTGAAGAGGCACTCGTGCAAGCTCGCTCTCTTCGGTGGGATTATGCGTACTATGCATGTTGGGAACTTTGTCCAATGTAACGTCGGACTACAAGGTATCATCGCGCATAGTATTGCTCGACACTACGACCACGGATATCCTCTATCGCTACAAACAGGAGTGATCCTTCCACATCATACAGAGACATTACACAGGCGGCGGGGTATTGGGTAACGGGTATCTTCATCCCTCGGAGTTAGGTTACAACGCAAATCCGAACGCAGCGATGAGTATCCATAACCATGATGGCACAGCGAGAGATGTTGCGCCGCCGCCGATGGATGGCCATGAATCGCCGCTTACGCCTGTTGCGTTTGGGTCGGGCACGAAGGTAGGAGTCGCGCCGCCGTTCTGGCCCAGCGCGGTGCCTGTGGTATTGTTGCCCGGGTCGTCGCCAGTTGAAGGGACGACGAAGGAGCCTGCGCCGATGTACTGCAGACCGAGCGTGTTAATGTGACCATCCTCGTTCATCAAGGCGTTCAACTGCCGCACATCAGATGAGATGAGAATGTGAAGAAAGTATGGACAAGGGAGACGTACCGGGTTCATGCCATGCAGTTTGGTCATAGCTCCAAACCAGCTATAGCGTTCGACCCAGTCTGTACTCTCCAGGAAGGAGACGGTCGTATTCATGAAAAGGGAGATCTCCTCCGCGGACGCGACGTCGTTCTCATCGACGAAACTCTGGCACGCGAACTCGGTCAACCAGCTGCACGGACACAACGGTCACGGTGATGAGTTCCAAGAGCAGATGCGCGAGCGGAAAGCGCGTACATAGGTCGTTGGAACATGTCATGAACATGGTTGACATAGTCTATCAACGCACTCGCGTTGGTGCCGTAGTAATCTGGCAAGGGGTTCATTCAGCTGTAAGCGCTCTTCGAATAGAAAGCAGCGGAAGTTACTCACGCAGCGCAATAACGTCGACCGTGCACTCTGAGCCGCAAGCATTCAGGAAGTCCTGCAGCCAGATGGGACCGCTCGGAGCGTTGGTCGGTACAGGACTAGCCAAGCGCAATCCTCGCGCTTTGTACGGCTGGATGTGCTGCTTCCACAGGTCCGCGGCTTCTTGAGCGGTGAGGTTGGATTGTGCAGGCAAGTTCGGCCTATGTTTTCGACAGTGTGAGAAGCCAGCGAAGACTATAAGTTACGCTCCAGGTGGCACGTACTCGTTCATTCCAAGGAGTGTGGAGACGTTGGTCGTGTCGAGCGTGTCGCCGATAGTTTCTTGCCATCCTTCGACGTCGCGTTCGCCCCAAAGCATCGGCGCAAAGCTGAGAGGAACATTAGTTGTTGGCTGTACGGAGGATGATAATTCAACGCACTCGATGTTTTGGTCGATGTCTGGAGTCTCGCTCCAGTGGTAGTACCACGAGACTCTGCCCGTCTGGAGAAACTGGGAGACCTGGTCGGGGCTACCGCCCCACGCGAGGCCGACCTTGTTGCTCACGTCCACGGCCTCCGCGAGACCGTAGAGCGCGAGAAGAACGAGGGTATGAGGGAGTGGCGAGAAGGTCGTTGCAGGTCGTGTCGTCATGCTTGTGTGTGTGGTAGGATTATGATAGTCGTGGGATGTCGCTACAGCTAAGAGCGCAGGGATCTTCAGGACCCATATTCTGCCCGCTTTTGAAGGTCGGAATGCCGAGCATGACGTTGACTGTGTACAACGAAGAATCGGTGGCGTGCGAACCTTGCTCCGCTCGTCTCCAGTGATGGATGATATTGACTGCACAGCGCGGGGTCAGAACAGCAGAAACAGCCGGCGACGAGAACATGCGCGGGATGTATTGTGATGCGTGTGGTCGATGCGCGAGAATAAGATACAATTGCGGACAGCAGGGCGAGCAGTGTCCGAGTACAGTTCGAGTGGATAGAGATATGCAATGCAATGCAGTCGACGCAGAAAGATACGAGGAAAACGATACATAGTGCGAACCGGGGAAGTGCTATCGCGCGTGCGGGTCTGCGACGTAGTGGCGTTTGGTCCACCGGTGGCCGGGCACGTCGGCAAGGGGAAACCGCTTCTCGGGATTCAAACGCAACAGCTACGACGGTATGAGCATCTTCTTGTACTCCAAGGACTGGCAACGACTTACGCGAGAGACGAGATCGCGGGCTTCGGCGGATACGTGCGGAGGGACGCTCATGGTCAAGTTGATTATCCTCTTCTGCGTCTCGCGCGGGCCCTTCGGGTCCTCGAACGGCGGGTACCCAATCATGAGCTCGTACATGAGCACGCCGAGCGTCCAGTTGTCGACCTTGCTATTGTACGGCTGGCCGAGGCACATTTCGGGCGGGAGGTAGTCGAGCGTGCCGCAGAACGTCTTGCGCAAGTCGGACGGCGCGTGAACGGACCACCCAAAGTCTGCGAGCTTGATGTTGTCGTCGACATCGAGCAAGAGATTCTCGGGCTTGAGGTCGCGGTGGATGACGTGCTTGACGTGCAAGTAGTCGAGCGCGGCGGCGACCTGTGCGACGTATTTTGCGGCGCGCGGTTCAGGGAACTTGCCCGCTTTGCGTAGGTGCTTGTACAGCTCGCCGTTACCGGCAAACTCGAGCATAAGGAAAACGCGTCGACTGTCGTAGAAGAAGCCGTAGAGCCTGACGATGTTGGGGTGTCTACGCCGCGGTGAGTAGGCGGTCATGTCGCTTTTCAGACGTCAAGCGTACCGCAGGTTCTGCTGAATCTCTATTTCACGGCGCAGTTGACCTTGCACTCGGTCGTGTTCGAGTTCGGCTTTGTAGAGCGCCTGGAACGGTGTCAGCAGCCGCTGCGAGACTGAACGACGACGCTGACCTTGATAGCGAGAACGTATCGTGGGGCGCATTTCGTGCGAACCTGCGCTCGCTGTCAGACCAAATATATAGGCATTTGGCTGGCGACGTACGAGATATACGTTGCCAAATTTGCCTTTGCCGAGCGGGCGACCTGCACGATGTCAGAGCGAGTTTGGGCGTGCGTCGACATCCCTAGCTTACCCATCTCAAACGAGTTGAGGTCCCAGGACTTGTGCTTGCTGGTCGACGCGATGAACTCGTGTATGTGGCTTGCTGACGCTGTCGTAGTCGACACCTGAACAGAGCCGGCGACTGGTGCACCAGAACCAGACGCAGTGGGCTGTTCGGTCTCGACGACAGTCGTGGTGGTTGTGGTCGTGGTCGACGTCGAGCTCGACGCCGAGGCTACTACGACTGGCTGCATTTGGAGGGAAGCGGGAGGAGGAAGGAGGGAAAGCCCGCGACGGATTCTTCCGAACCGGGAAGGTTCAAGCACGTGACTCGCAACTTGGTCTCTCACCACCACCGTCGGCCTCTACGATGAGCAGACTCCCTCAGCCCAACCTCAAGCGCAAGGCCGTCGACGACTTGGACGGTCCAGGCACCTCCAAGCTGCCGGCCTTGGGCTCTTCAACGTCCCAGCCGACCCGCCCAACCCGCACGCTCGCAGGCAAAGGCTATCCGCCAGCACTCACGGTTCCCCGCGCACCGCTGCTGCAGACGACCAACATTACGACGACGCGACCTGGCGCAAAGCAGAGAGCCGTCAGCGCGCCGCCCAAGAGCTCCGGGCCGGTCAGAGGGCCACAGCGCGTTCCAGCCGCCACGAGCAAGGCTGCCCCGCCTACCAAGGGGAGCAGCTCCCTGCAGCCTGTTCAAGAAGATGGCCGGTGGATTGAGGTCCAAGAGCAACTGCACGGCATGCAGGCTGCCCAGAAGAACGACCGCGAGACTCGTACGTCGCCGTCTTCGAACATCCCGCGTCGACGCTGACACGACGCGTAGTCCGAGCCGAAATGGCTGCAGAACGTGCCAAACGTACGTATACATCTACCTCCGGACGCACGATGCTGACAATGTGTCAGGCGAGGAGCTAGAACGTTTCCATCGGACGCTCGAACAAGACCTCGTCACAGCGCGTTCGCTCGAACAGGAGTCTCGCCGAGCGGTCAACGTCGCGTCGGACGAGCTCGATCGCCTCAAGAAGAAGCACGCGAGCGAGCTCATGGACTTTGAACTCGCACAGACGCGTCTCGAACGCGAGAATAGGCAGCTCAAGGACGATGTGCGTGTTCTCGAAGACGACCTGCGGCGGGAGAAGGACACGACGCGTTCGCTCAAGGTATGCCACGTTTGCTCGCATTTCCTGGTATTAGAGACGCTAAACCGCGGTGCAGGAAACCATAAGCCAGCAGAGCACCGCTCACGTGACCTTGACTGCTCAGATCACGGCGCTACAGTCCCAGTCTGGCGCGGTCGTGAACGAACTCGATGCCGTTCGAACGCACGCCGCAGACCTCCTATCGCAGTTGCAGAAGGAGAAAGCACGTGCTGATGAGCTTGAGCACGACTTGCTGGAGGCGGAAACTCTGCGTCGCAAGCTACACAACATGGTCCAGGAGCTGAAGGGCAACATCCGCGTCTTTTGCCGCGTCCGTCCTGCTCTGCCATCGGACGGGTCCCCTTCCAACCCCAGCGTCGAAGTAGCCAGCATCGCCTACCCCGACAAGCGAGACCACAAGGAAATCGTGCTTTCGTCCAGCAGCGAGTCCGCCATGGGCGCCGAGCGCAAGGAGACCTGGCAGTTCTCGTTCGACCGCGTTTTCGAGCCGCATAGCTCGCAGGCCGACGTCTTTGAGGAGATCTCGCAACTCGCGCAGAGCTGCGTGGATGGATACAACGTATGCATCTTCGCGTATGGCCAGACGGGATCCGGCAAGAGCTTCACGATGGAGGGTGGTGCGAGCAGGGAGATGCAGGGCATGATTCCGCGTGCGGTGGAGCAGGTGTTTAGGACGAGCGAGCACCTCAGGTCCAAAGGGTGGGAGTACAAACTTGAGGGCCAATTCGTCGAAATTGTGCGTGTCTTGTCCTTCCTCGTTGCGGTGTGGAAGATCGTGGGCTGATTTTCCACGCACCTTGCAGTACAACGAGACGATCAATGACCTGTTGGGCTCGGGCGAGTTCGACAAGAAGAAGCATGACATTAAGCATGACAAGGGGTCTACGCGTATCACGGACGTGGTCGTTGGTACGTTTCCCTCTGACTGCACATGCAGCATGCGTGAACTCATATGATCCGACGTGTAGTACCGCTCAACAGTCCTGCTCAAGTCGCTTCGCTGCTGTCTCTTGCGCAATCCCGCCGGAGCGTGGCCGCAACGCTCATGAACGAGCGTTCCTCGCGCTCACACTCCGTCTTCACACTGCGCATCTCCGGCTCGAATGCCATGACGGGCGAGACTTGCGACGGGGCGCTGAACCTTGTTGACCTCGCCGGTTCGGAGCGGCTGAACGCGAGCGGCGCGGGGAGCGACAAGGAGCGGCTGCGCGAGACGCAGAGCATTAATAAGAGCTTGAGTGCCCTTGGGGACGTCATTGCTGCGCTCGGCGCTGGAGGAGCGTCCGGCGAGAAGGGCCATATCCCGTACCGAAACTCGAAGGTTGGTCATCTCTGGCAGTGGGACCGGAGTGACAAGGGCTGACGGTATGATTGCAGTTGACGTATCTTCTTCAAAACTCTTTGAGCGGAAACTCCAAGACTTTGGTACGTTCATTTGCCTGTACAGTGGAGAGACAGCCGGAGTCTGACGTGCCTCGCAGATGTTGCTCAACTTGTCGCCGCTCGCTGCTCATCTCAACGAATCCTTGTGCTCCCTCCGATTTGCGACGAAGGTAAGAGTCGCCACTGTTTCCTCTCCTCTCCTCGTACTGAGTCTATCTAGGTTAACAATACCACGCTGGGCACGGCCAAGCGTCAGATCAAGTCGTCGTAAGCACGAGGATACCGCAACGGCGACGTGTAAATTAAGGACTGCTCCATGTAAAAGCCTGTCATCCGTTATCGCTTTTTCTCTCTCGCTCCACACTTTTGGATGTGCTCGTATATAGGCTCGCAATTTTCTATATGTGTTCTCCGAATTTTTGAGTCCGAGGCATCAACGCGGAAATATCCGACCGGCTGTACAGTCCACGAAACCTCCCTTCTTCCCTCAGAAAACCCGCGGCGTCCAAGTGCTCGCCCGTTCAAGACACAATGGTGAGCGCCCTTGTCGCGGCTGCGTCTGGCACGTCCATGTGCGCCATGTGTGCGCGAATTGTCGCGTGGGATGTGCCAGACGATGAGCTCGCGTTGGTTGAGTTGAGTTGATACTGATGAACCGTTGCTCGACAGACAAAAGGTTCGATCTGTGGTGTCGCGCGTCGTATGGCGAAATGCTGACCGTGTGCGCTCTCGTCGTCGCTGTCGATAGGTACCTCGTCCTTCGGGTGCGTCCTATTCCATTCCGTTGCGCACGCGTCTGGCACAACGAAACTGACGATTTCCTCGCAGTAAGCGTCACACCAAGACGCACACGCTCTGCCGTCGCTGCGGCCAGCGCGCGTTCCATCGCCAGCACAAGAGTGCGTCTTCTAGTTGCGCGACGTTGTGTTGTGTTGACATTCTTCATTCTTGAACCAGCCTGCGCGCAGTGCGGGTACCCGTCCGCGAAGCTGCGGTCGTACAACTGGGGCCTGAAGGCTAAGCGCCGCAAGACGACGGGCACTGGTCGCCTTCGCCACCTGAAGGACGTCGCGCGCCGCTTCAAGAACGGTTTCCGGTATGCATCCCTCTACAGCCCACTATCGTCTGCTCCCCGACTGACCGGGTCTTTCTTTTCTATCTGTAGCGAGAACACGGCGGCGCCGGCGAGGAAGTCGCGCGCGAGCGCAGACGCGTAAAGAGTCCGGCGGTTCGGTTTGCTTCGCTATGCCACTGCCTATGCCGGGTGTCGTACCTCGCTCGCTTCTCGTCGTTTGTGTCGCACGCAAAATACATGCTTCCATGGCCTATGTACCACGTTGAGTGCATCCTTGGCTCGTGAAATCTGTTCTGCGCCGAGTGCATGAAGTCTGGCCTGCGGCGAACACCTGCGCGCGGTGTCGCGCTCATGATCTAAACACCAAGCAAATCCCGCGAGATACTCACTGAATTCATTGCAGTGCCGGCGCAGTGGCCGCAGCCCGAGGAGGTTCTTCCTGCCACTCGTGCACTCTTCATTATGATAGTCGTCCACTTGGAGTCTGGTTTAGATGATTGTCTCTGGCTCTGGCGTGAATATGTGAATGTGTCTGAGCGTTCAGATGAGTTCGAGTCCTGTCAGAGCGAGCGTGAAAAGGGATCCGCGAATTGCAGCGCATCGCCTTGGCAGGTGCGCAGTCAAGCGGGCGGGATGCCGAGTCCGTCCAATGGACCGCGTCCGTACCTTGTCCTTTCTCCTTCATGTCGCTCGACCAGAATTTGTTCACGCTCAACATCGTCCCCTCGCAAGACGAGCCGGACGCCATAGACCTCGTCGAGCCAGACGGCACGCTCCATTACCGCAAGCGGCGCGCAGCAGCAACTCCTCAGGACGCATCCTACAGCTGGTCCCTATTCGGTGCGTCGCACATTCTCGAGCGCGATATTCTGTGCTTATGAATATCGTAGAACCGTTGAGCAATAGCGTGCTGTCGACCGTGTCAGCGCCAGCTGCAACGAGCAAGCTCAAGACTCTTGCGCTGCACAACCCGGATGCCGTCGTCGAGCTCAAGTATACCGGGACATTGTGCGCAAATTCGTATTCCAAGGCTATTGCTGCCTTTCTCATCGACCTTGTAGGTCATTTAAGTGGTGTTTCGATTGGGAAGAGTGCGTGCCATGTCTCGCCAGCGTGTGGCGCACGGCTGACGCCCGCCCGTCGTAGGCACACGTTCGAATGGCGGCGCGAGGCCTGCTACATGCTGCGCAAACCCGACCCACCCGTTCAAGTCGCCGTGACGAAGGAGCCTTCTGGGAGAATCAAGACCTCTGTCGTCCAGATTCTCGACTACAACTTGCACCGCTTTGACATCAACGACCGCAAGGGTGTGTTCTCCTCGTCGCCTATGTTGTGCTATACCCTAAGCCTGCGCGCATCTAGGTCTTGAAATCCTCATGCTCACGGCCCTGCTCACTTTCACGGACCAGTCCGAGGAATATCATGCCAAAACTACGGGCGCAACATCTCTTCCCAACTCTGCACGACCCAGTCCACCCATCGCTATACCTTCCCAACGTATGATGATGGACTCGCCAATGACCCCAGTCGCGCCGCCGCCTCCAGTGCCGCCAAAGTCTGCGCTAGATCGGATAGTCATGGCGCAAGCCCAGCAGGACGTAAGTTTTTTGCTCTCGCTAGTGAGGTGGTAATCGTCTGACAAGACTTGTAGATGGGACCGAATGAGATCCTCATCAGTAACGACGCCGACGTCGACGATTATGCGCGCTATGGCCGCGACTTGCTCCAGGCACGTACACGCGCTAACCTGTTGTGCGACTACATGCGCTGACGTGCGGTGCTCAGGACAACAACATGCTCTATGTCGTGCTGAAGTCTGGAGGCCCAGAGCAAGTACCGAAAGTCTTGACTGTCGCAGAGGCTATCAAGCGTTTGCGACACAAGGCTGGCATTGAAGAGACGCTGCACTTGTACCCGTCGTATGACGAGGTACCCCGTAACGGGCCGAAGATTATACGTCTGGATGATCCTGCAACGTACGGTCCTTATGCGTGCAAGAGTTGTGCCAAAATCTGACTCGCACAGGTCCACCGCAACGAATTACAAGCCCCCAGTGAACCTGACGATACACCTCAGCAAGATCCCCATGCCGGAACTGCAGCCCAAGCCGAAGAACGCCAAACAGTCCTCTCCTCCTCCGCGACAACGCAGACATTCGAACGAAGACCCATGGATGAAAGATCCGTGGTCGGCCCCGTCGTCTTCAAAACAGGCGGGGTACACATCTGACACCCTTCCGCCGAAGAAGAGCGGTAAGGAGAAGAAGGGCAAGGACGAGCGGCGCAAGGAAAAGCACGAGAAACAGCCTTCTGCGACGGGCAAGCTGAGCAAGGCGTCAGCCCCTGCTCCCGCTGCTTCACCCCGCCCGTCATTCGGCTTTCCGCAGGCGCAGCAGAACTTTGTCGCTGGCGGTCCGAGTCTGAACTACGCGCCGGGCCCGAGCGCGTATCCCACCTCCCCACCTACCCAAGCTGCGTACCCACCGTACATGGGTCGTCCGCAGGTGCAGAACGGGTATCTTGCAGCGGGCGGCGCGGGCTCGTCGAACTCTCCGAATGGAAGGCCGTTGAGTATTTTCGATCGGATTACGTCTAGTCTGCGGTAACAATAACGATATTTGTGCGCTGTGTACGTACCTATATGGACATTTGTAGAACATACATTTGGATATTTCGTGTTGTTGAGCATGTGTACTGTGTGGCATTGAACGGTCGCGAGATTGAAGAGGAAAAGTTATGTTGGCCGTTCACTGTGTACAAGTTGTATGGGACTAGCGCTTATAGGCTCGCTGCCTACGGCGCGAATAAAATCGGAATTACATCAGCGTTGAACGGTCTGGTTCGGTGTTAGTTGCGGCGACGCGGCCGCACTCTTGCGCTTGCGGCCACCTTGTCTTCCACCGCGGACGTCCACGTCTCGTCTCTGCTTCGCTCACGCGCATTTCCTTCCGACTCTTGGCCCAAGGCTTGCCATGAACTACCTCATTACTGGCGCTGGACGAGGCATCGGCCGTGGCTTGGCCCGTTTACTGCTCTCGCGCGGCAACCGCGTTTTTCTCGTCGATTCGAATGCTGCAGAATTGAGCCATACTATCTCTCTTGCAAAGGGATGGGTCGCAAGCACGTCTTCCCCAGTAGCCGCCTTTGCGAGCGCAGTCGCCGACCTGTCGCAGCGTGATCAGCTCACTCGCGCCGTCCAGGAGGCCGCGCGGTTCTTCGACTCGAAGTTGGACGTGCTGATCAACAACGCGTTTCCGACGCCACATGTCTGGGCGGATGGTAGAACGATGGAGGACCCAGACGCGGATATCGAGGCGCAGTGGGACACGAAGCTAGCCGTTGGACTTACCGCGCCTTTCCTACTCTCGCGACTCTGCGTCCCCTTGCTGAAGCGTTCTAGCTCTAGTACACCGGGCTGTATTATCAATATCTCCTCCACGCGCGCGAAGCAGGCTGAGGACGACCACGAAGCTTACAGTGCCGTGAAGGCTGGTTTACTCGGGTTGACGCAGAGTATGGCTATCAGTCTCGGGCATCGGCATAATATCCGAGTGAACGCTCTATCGCTTGGCTGGATCCACGTCGGGAACGAGAACGTGGATGCGGATGCGCGCGGTGCAAAATGGGAGGACGACTTGGCGGAGGTGGATCATAAATGGCATCCTGCTGGCCGCGTCGGGCAGGTCGAAGACGTTCTCAAAGCTGTCCTGTTCCTCGTCGAATCTGGGTTTGTGACTGGCGAAGAGATCGTGCTGGACGGAGGCGTCACGAAGAAGATGGTCTACCCGGAGGAGTGACTCGCGTAGCCGAGTCCATCATGAATCGCCCGTCAATGCGCGTGCTCCTCGGCCCTAGTCTTTCTCGTAGGCGATTCGCACGCGTAGACGTACAGTAGACGCTCGAATGCGTTGCACCAACAATCTACCATGATTTGCCGACCCGGACGAAGAGTGCTGCAACGTGCATGCCCCAAACCTGATCGGTACTCGCTCGCGCCAAAGCCAGCCACCCCGCACGTCAGCCTCAGTCCATCAGATCTCAGAGCGCAAAGGTTCCCACAAGCGAGGCGCATCAGCGAGTTCAACATAAACTTGCCAGTTAGACGCAGACTGCACGCGTCCTCGTACGACGCGACGCCACCCGGATACTTCCCGCGGCGTCTCACTGTCATTTCATCGCTGCTTGTCCAAGGATGAACGTCAACCTCGAGTACCCTGGCAGATTGACGTGCCCCGATACTGCCGATTGAAGATTAGCTTCGACTTGAAGCAAACCCCCTAGAACGCGCTTCGCACTCAGACGCGCTGGAGACGCGCGCCCCGCTGAATCGCGATCATCGCGGTTGTAATGCGCACACACGGCGGCAGACTCGGTGTAATGGGTATTGAGTCCCATGACCCAGCACCGGGTTACGCGCGCTTGAGAGATGACGAGCTCCTCGGCCCTCGGGTGTTTGAGTTGAGGTTTCGCGTTGACAAGTCCATTACGCCGTCGCGGCTCCAACGCCCAACGGTGCCTCACCGTCCCAGCCGAGATCGCCCTCGCAGATCCCCAGCACGGCACGGCAGTGTGCAGTGTGGGATTGGGAACTGAGGATGTGTTCAGAGGAAGTTGCTGCAGCCGGAACGTCTCCCGGATGCGCGCGCGAAGCTCGTCGTGTTGGGACCAACGTGCGCCAGCCTGACACTCAGCCCGGACTGCACCCCGATTTCGAATCAACTTCTCGCGAGCCCTGAGAGCACCAGCAGCAGCACTTCGCGCAAGGACGCCCGGAAAGGCAGTGAGCCGAGGGACGCTGATCATGACACCTGGGCGCGACTCCCTGCCTTCTTCGGCCATCCTCACACTCACATTGTGCCGGAAGAACCTTCGCGATAACAGATCCTCTGTTGTCGACAGCACCAGCGTCTGCGCGTAGAAGACAAACTGCGGAGCCGGCGGTGCAACCCGTGCGAAGGAGATAGGGGTTGTGCGGGCTATAGTCATGAATACACATGAGAACCATTAGGAGAGGGATTGGCGTGAGGAATGGACTGTGGAATTTGCATCGTCGCAGACGACTTTGGGGGAGAAGAAAGCGAAGACACAGAAAGAAAGTCCATGAGGTAAGTTTCGTGGAGATGAGATACAGCTGTGAGTAAGGGAAGAGCACACATTTGGTTGTACGTGTAAGTTAGCCGTGATAGAAGGTGCAGGACGGGACGAGGCTACGCTGCTGAGGCGATGTGCAGCGCCGGCGATTCCCAGCCAGGGCGCTGCTGGGACGCGCTGCGGACAGGCACCGGCGCATGCAGAACTCGCGAAGGTGCTGGGGACGGCGCAGGTGGAACACGCTGCGACGGCGCGGGCGAGGGCGTCGTCATAGGCGGCCGCTGCACTTGCTGACTGCGGGGGGAGACGATGCTCATGCTCGCCAAGTTCCGCGACAGGTCGCTACGCGTGCGTGTGCTCGAGTTGGACCCGTCGTCGTCGAGATCGATGAAGTTGTAGTTGTAGGCGTACGCGGGGGCGGACGGTGGTGGCTCTGGATACTGGCCTTGCGCAGAGGTGTACATGACGGACGTGCCGCGGCGGGCAGCGCGTGCACGGCGCTCTTCTTCTTCCGCTTGTCGACGCGCGCGCTCTCGTTCCTCCTTTTCGCGCAGAGCGGCGGCGCGTGTCTTCTCTACGAAGCGTTGGTAACGCGTGCGTTCATCGGCTTGCTCTGGTTCCTCCTCTTCATCGGAGTCGCCAAAGGGAACGAAGCTCCGCGTCTCTGGGACAGAGCGCAGACGGGATGCGACGGCAGGCGTGTGTTCCGGGCGGCCCTCCAGAGCGGCGAGGGCGCGAGAACGATTTGTGCGTCTATAAAAGGACGATGCGTTGGATAACGAGCGCATCGTGCCCACATCGGTAGTGGGAGTGGAGTGCACATCCGCTCGGCGGATGGACGTCGACGGCTTGAGCGAACGAGTCGATGGCACCGGAGACGGCGGAGGCCGCATCAAGTGGCTCTGCGTCGACTGCGTTGACAAGGCAGGTGATGGCGGCGAGTCTGGGCCAGGCGCAGACACGCTGCCTTTTCGCTGCGGGATGGCCAGGGGCGGCGGGACCGGGTTGGACGGCACCCGTCTATGTGATGATGACGAGCTACAAAGGGCGTCAGCGCTGGGGCCGGCGCCGCGGAGAGTGCTGGGCGCGGCGTACGGGAGTAAGGCTGATATCATTGAGCGAGTGCCAGGCTCGCTGGCGTCCATGGAAAGGAATGAAGCATGGCCGCGCTCGTTGCGAGCTGCGTAGTCCGCCGTGGTCTGGCTGGCCGGTCTTGTGCCCGGTGCTCGCAGCGAGCCCGTCTTGCCAAACACAAAGTACATGGATTTTGAGCTGTCCGCGGACGATGAGCTCGGAGCCGGGGCGTGGCGCGACGACGACGCTGCTGCTGCTGGGGTCACTGTGCGCGACGGTGTGGGCGTCTTGTCCGGCTGGAGGCCTGACTGGAAGAACGCCGAATAGTATTGAGCCATAGTGGCTGGTCGTGTGGGCTGGGCGAGTGACGAGTGTAGGCTGGCGATTAAAGAAAGGGAAAAAAGCGAGGGGTATAGAGTACTTATAACGGCGGTCGGGTACAGAGCCAAGGAGCGAAATGGGTCGCTCCGCGTTCCGAGTTCGGTGCCACGCTTCGGGCACGAGTTCACCAACACCCGGCTATGCACCGCGTTACAATAGAGCCTCCCCGCCCGCAATGCAGCGCCTATCTGCTCATCGTGAAAGAATTCTGCGTCTCCCGAAAGAATACTGCATCTCTCACAAAGGAGAACATCTCCACACTCGACCCGCACCTACCACGAACGGGAACCAACATCTCCACGCCCGACTCGGCACAACTCTCCTCCCTTGACGACACCGAGCCCAGAATGCATCCAGGATGTTGAGATCCTGAGTCGCGGCGCGCAAACACGCACCTACCACTCTTGATTTGCCCGCGCCCACCGCCCGAGCCCCGAGCCGCATTCCTTACCCACTGCCACATCTCACGAGGCACTCCACATTGCATCTTTCGCCAGCGCCCTCCAGGAAATTAACTCATCTCCGTCTCATGTCCTCACTCGCCTTTCACGCGGTCCAGAGCATCAAGGACTCCCATAACCTGACGTCTACCCCTACGCGATCCCGCGAAAGGACCAACCGCCGAGTGATATG
>KV426624.1:0-21360 GCA_001632375.1 Exidia glandulosa HHB12029 | reverse complement strand
TGACTGGTCCACGACGATCCTGGGGCAGAAGTCCAAGATGCCATTATACATCGTACGCTCCATTTACTGGTTTGTAGGAGTGTATTGAGTATTCCTCAGACGGCAACTGCGCTTGGGAAACTTGGTCATCCAGACGGAGAGCTGAACCTTACTCGTGGAGCCGCCAAGCACGGCGTCATTCAAATGGTCCGTGACCCTTTCGCGAAACTTCAACCCCCCTGACGCCTCACCCGCAGATCCCAACTCTCGCATCCTGCTCCTTCGATGAGATCGTTGACGCTGCGCAACCTGGCCAACCGCAGTTCCTCCAGCTCTATGTGAACAAGGACCGTGAGATCACAAAGCGCTACGTGCAGCACGCAGAGAAGCGCGGTATCAAGGGTCTTTTCATCACAGTCGATGCGCCGCAACTTGGGAGACGTGAGAAGGTCAGAGGGTCTCCGCTCGGTATCTGAACTTCGTGTGCTGAACCCTGTCGAAGGACATGCGCATGAAGTTCGAGGACGAAGGGAGTGAGGTACAGAGACAGGGCTCCGGGGTTGTCGACCGATCTCAGGGTGCCGCAAGAGCTATCAGCGTACGTGGACGACTGGTTGAGAATGTGCAAGAAGAGTGCTAACGCGTTGTTCAGTCGTTCATTGATCCCGGCCTTTGCTGGGATGACATCCCGTGGTTCAAGTCGATAACAAAGAGTAAGTGTTAGCTCAGAACATGCACACAGTCTTCTGATCGGGGTTACAGTGCCGATAATACTCAAGGGCGTGCAAACCTGGGAGGTTCGTGGCGTTTTGCACTACGAATTGGTCCCGTAACTCTCTTGCAGGACACTGTCAAGGCGATCGACATGGGCTGTCAAGGAGTCGTACTGTCCAACCACGGCGGTCGTCAGCTCGATTTTGCGCGGTCCGGAATCGAGGTACTAGTTGAAGTAGTCGACAAGCTTAAAGAGCTCGGGCGCTGGCCTGTTCCGAATTTCGAGATCTACGTCGACGGCGGTGTTCGACGTGCCACGGACGTCCTCAAGGCCATCGCTCTGGGTGCTACGGCAGGTATGCACGCGGTGGCCATATATAGCCGATCTACTGATGAAACGATCCTTGTTTCGTTGTAGTGGGCGTTGGTCGGCCGTTCCTCTACGCGTTCTCGGCGTATGGTCAGGACGGTGTCGAACATGCTCTGGAGATCCTCCACGTACGTCCTGAGTTGTTGCAGTTGACCGATGAGACTGGAACTTTCGACAGAACGAGTTCGAGATGAACATGCGTTTACTTGGGGCGCGCAACCTGAAAGAGATAGTGCCCGAGATGGTTGACACGTCTTCCCTCCGCTCCCACTCCGGGAGCGTGCCCGACGACCGCCTATACAACGTGAACTGTAAGTCGATAAGCCTCGTGGTTGATACCTTTTTTCGTATTGACGGGACTTTAGATCAATCTCTGAAGCTCGCCTCCTTGAGGAACATTCAGGAGGGTGCGGTAGCGAAGTCGAAGTTGTAGATGTAGATGGCCGACTGCGCTGATATCTCTCGCATCTGTATATTTTGGACACGCACATGTACACACGCTTTTTCGGTGAATGGGAGTTTTGCTGGCGACTGTCCGTCCGTTCCGTTCCATGTAGGGTTTCCATTTCCAGACGGCATCTCATGCCGAAATGCTTGTCCCGCGACAGACCCTGCTGTACTATAGCCAGAGAGGCCAGCTCTTGCGCGCTGCCGCTGTCATGTGCCACCCATCAGCGATATGATCCAGCGCAAGAGTGTATGCAAGCTGTCACTGGTCAGCACTGCGTTGCGGGACCGCGAGCAGTGTGATAGGAAGCGGCAAAACGGTGCATGTTTTACACAAGGACGCCGCGTGCAATGCGTTGCTGTATCACCGCGAAGAAGTGCCGCTGGATGACAGCAGCTGCAGCTTACCGACCCTCAGCATCGTCATCGATTTCATCGTCGTCATGGTATTCTGTCTAGCTTTTCGAGCAGTGAGGTGTGCGGTATTTTATCAGAGCGGTATAAGGTGGGCGAGGGGGCGATTCTGCGTAGCCTGCATGATGGAAAGCCCCTCCTGACTGCGCGGGCAGGTGCGGCAGCAATAGCTGCAGACTGTCAGCTGTCCGACGTGCCAAAGAAGCGCAAGTTCCTCAAGATCGTGCTGTGGGTCCGCCTGCACGAGAAGAGAGGCTTTTCTGGCCCTTGGAGAACTGGTGCAGATTTTTGTGTTGACGCTAGAAGCGCTATATTCAGGGTCTCGTTGTGTTTTCCCCGCCAGTCCGCACAAGTCGTCAAGGTACCAGTAAGACGGATCCAATGCGCAGAACCTTCGCCACCACCAAGCACGCGCTTGTGTGATATGCCGGATTGCGGCAGCGCACGCCCGGCGTCGTTATGTCATGCGTGCATGGGAGCGGTGCTCCGTCTGACCTCGTCCTGCACAGGGGATTGTCCAAATGGCGTCCTCTTGACTTGATTGCGCAATAAATGATGGAAGGCGGATCGTGATAGTCATCGGACATAGCGGTCTCAGGTTCCGCTCGTGTGTGCGTGGCACGAGTGATGTGAAAACCGGAGCACGAGCTTGGAAAAATGGGAGGGATCGATTGGGGGTGGTGTGGGTGCGTGGTGGAAGGGCTGATGGGGAGTCGTACAAAAACGTCGGATCGGTTGACAGGCGCGGCGAAGGCCGACTTACAGGGTTTATCCCTTCTTTGCCCTCGACCATCAACTGCACTTCCCCGGGCTCGCGCTTGCCACACCGTCCCGCCCGTCCCCGCTGCACACAGTCCACTCAAACGGCCGAGTATTCTATTCCGGTTACAACACGCCTGCCACCGCCGTAATCACGCGCGAACTCGCGGATGACAGCGTCTATGGAAGATCTCGTCAGGTACTGTGTTCAGGAGATTGCGCACGATGGGGATCTCGGTAAGTCATACTCTGCCAACAAATTTCGGGCCCCTTTCATACTCGTGCGCTGGTCGCCCGCTCG
The DNA here is from genome assembly GCA_001632375.1 of Exidia glandulosa HHB12029. Taxonomy (NCBI): domain Eukaryota; kingdom Fungi; phylum Basidiomycota; class Agaricomycetes; order Auriculariales; family Exidiaceae; genus Exidia; species Exidia glandulosa. Next base: position 18,376 of record KV426624.1, on the reverse strand, counting down.
CTTTACACATGTCTTGCATCGCGTTTTTGCTTCCGCTGTCACCTTCTCTTCTCGGGTCATTCCCGGTCACCGTTCAGCACGCCGTTCCAAATGACGATTCCAATTGCTGACCTCTCCCGAAAGGCTCTACCCTCTCGCGTGTCGGCTCATTTATGAACGAGTACTACACCCGTAATCCACCGCCAGACGAGCAGCAACGCTCAACTTTCCAGGCTCTCTTCGAGGAGCTCAGGAAGCAACCGCACATCCAGATCGGACTTGCTCCTACCGCTACTACAGAAGTCATCATCGGACAGCCCGAGAAAAAGCCCGAGAAGAAGAAAACGACCTTGAAGAGATCGTCTATCCAGACTGTGGAACCAGTTACTCCCGATCCGGACGTCATGGAGCTTGGCGAGACTGGCATACCGGCGAAGTCGCCTGCAGATGGCTTGGAGCTTGTCCCAGATGTCGACGCTGTGCCAGCCATGGATCTCGTGGGCAATTACGGAGAGAGACTGCGGATAGCCGTCGACCCAGAATTTTCGAGCTTGACGCTCACCCGCATCGCTGACCGGGTGCGCTTCATGTTCTGACCCCTCATGCACGACAAGGAGACGACTGACCACGCGCGCAGACCATACCCCGTACGAACCCGCGCCTGTACACGTGTCTGCAGTTCATCGCTCGCTCCAGAGGCAATGGCCTCAGCGCCGACGCTGTAGCTGCCGCCACGGGGTACGATTTGAAGATATGCTATCACCATATCCGGCACCTCGCGGCGATGGACCTCATGTATGTCTGCCGCATATGTCAGGACCCTGACCTGCCCGCGGCTGACATGTGCACAGTCAGAAGTTGCGGAAGAACGACTTCACCCGCGTCGATTTCTGCGTCCACCGCGACTACTTACACCTCGTCCCCGACGACTGGACATACAGCCCGCGAACGACCAGAGACAGCCAGCAGGGTACCAGCGCTCGGGGATCTGTCGCAGATGACGCCGAATTTGAGTCTGGGTCAGAGCGTCTCGATCCGACCCACGAGGCAACCCCGCGCCTGCTTCGCGAGCGCGTAGTCGCTCTTCTCAAAGCTGGGCAAGATACCGCTCTTCCCTATACACAGTTGTTCGCTGCTGCTGTGAGTAACGTCGACTGCTGGTAACCGGCAACTGAAGTGTTGGCGCTAGGGATACAAATCCGACCAGGGTAGTCAAGACTGGGACTTCTTCTGTGCCACAGTCGAGGACATGGTGCGCGACGGCGAGCTCGTCAAGTCGCTCAAAAAGGCTGCTGCCGGAGCGCCTGTCCTCTGCGTGCGCTTGCCGGGTGACCAGCCCCCTGACCCGGTGGCCGCGCGAATGCAACCGACGCGGATGCGACCTCGCAAGAGCATCAATAACAATGGCAGCACGACCATCGACGACGATGACAGTAGTGTCGACATCGCCCCACCAGTCTCGACATCGATGAAACGCGGCGCTGAAGACGGTCCTACAGGCGAACCGCCGCTCAAGCGCAAACGTGGACGTCCGCGGAAAGACGAGGTCGAAGCGCGCGCTGCCACCCAGCCGACTCCTGACCCGGTGCGTCACTGCCGCCTTACCACGCTCTTCCCTGCGTCTAACGCGCCGTTCGTAGAAGAGTGCGAAGAAGGACGATAGTCATGCACGCGATGCCAGCCCGCCGTGGGCCACGAAGCGCAAAGCCGGTCCGCGGCCTCCGTCACCTGCATATGTTCCCAAACGCATCCCTACTCCACCCTGGGCCGAGTTGGATAGACCTGGACGCCCTCAGACGCCGCCTCCTCCTCCACCGCCCAAAGCGAGTCAAACCCGCGCCTCTCCCTGCTCGTCCTGTCTAACCGTGCTATGCAGCATACCCCAGCGAGCCTCGCAAAGCTCGATCCTGTGTGTGACGCGTCAGTCATGTTGCCCTGACGCTGGAGCTCACTCGATGCGCACACGCAGGCTATCCAGATGGAGACGGCCGTCAAGATGATTGACGAGCTCGAACGGCGGAACGAAGGCTTGGTGGCCGCGGCCGAGTTACTCACTGCGAAAGACCTGCGCACTCTCCTTCCAGGCCACTTACCGAACCCTACCGTCATGGACGCGCTCAACGGCATGATGATGGTTAATTCAACAACAATTCCCAAGGTTCACATCGGTTCGAGCGCTTTGTACCCGTACATTATCGACGCGATAGGAGCGACGGGTGATAGCAACGATCCTGTCGCGTGGCACAAGGTGTTACGTTTCCAAGAACGCGTGAGTAGACAGGCGTATATGAGTCACTGCTTCTTCATACTGACCCTGATCCTCTGCTCAAGATCAACCTCTTCGCGCTGCACCGCTTCATCATACCCGTATACCTGCCCGAACGATGGATCTGCGCGTGCATCGACTTCAAGGCGAAGATGATCTCTATTTATGACAGCATGCCGAAGCCGCTGGAAAAGTTGCACATGAACACTATTCGTGTGCGTAATGCTTCTTTGCCGAGTACTACTCTAGAACACTCGGGTGACGAATTGGAGCAGGCCCTGAGCACTTGGCTTGACCACGAGGCGAAGGCTCGCGCACATCCACCGCCGGATTGGAAGATCTGGAAAGCTGATTCTACGCCGAAGGTTCGTCTGTCCCAAGTTGGGCAATATACTCTTCTTACTGACCAGGCTCAGGATGTGGTCAAGTCCGACGTGAAACCCGATACAGGCTTCTACACGTGGTTATTCGCGCGTACTCTCGTTGTCTTCGAGAAGGCGGAAATGAACTTCCGTCTCGACGTCGCGAGCGAGCGGATATGGCTTATTGTGGACGGCGTACAGAGTCTGGAGCATAAGCCCGTTCCGCCTCCAGGGACGTCGTACGAGCCTGGTGGACCTCGTGTGCCTCCGCGTATGGCGCCGCGCGTACCGCCTCAGCAACAAGGCGCGCGTGGCGTACCGCAGGTGCACACCCGTCCGCCTGGTTCCGCACGTCCGCCTGTGCCTGTAGGTGGCCAGCGTCCGCCGCCTCCACCACCACATCAGCATCAGCGACCGTCACCTGCACCTGCGCGTCCGCCGCCTGCTCCTGCACCCGCGCCTGCACCTGGTCCAGGTCAACGTCCTTCACCTGCGCCTGTAAATGCGCAGCATCCTTCGCCAGCGCCGCCACGGGCGCAAAGTTCCGGCTCGTACTCTGGTGCGGGCACGCCTCCTGCCCCACCAGCGAGGACGTCGCCTGAAGTCGCGACCCGTCCTCGACAGGGTAGCGCAGCTGCTCCTCCTCCTCCTCAGGCAGTACCGGTACCGCAAGCTCGACGTCCGTCCCAAGATGGTTCGTCCGCGAAGGAGAACCAGGCGGTGCGAGCTCCACCCACAGTCGCACCTGCTCAATAGCCGGCTTGTCTCCTGGTTCAGGACATGTTTGTTCGCAGTCTCTTTTTCGCTACAACCCTGCCATGGCTTCAATTTCCCCCGCCGTGCTCGTTCCTCGTGCTATTCCAGTGTTCGGACGATTGCCTCGTCGTGCCGGATCCGTCCCGCATCACGCTTGTAAATTGGTGTACGTATGCAGACTTCCGAGTGTACTCTGTACAGACTATGATCCATGCATCGAGCCTATGGGAGCCCACCGCCTGAAAAGAAGATAAACTCGACCGCAATACGTCAGTTGTTATGCAAAGAGTCGAGACTGTCCGGCTTGAAAGGTGCGCCAGCAATGTCGACGTTTGACGTTGATCAGCGGGCGTCGCGCCGGAACGCGCGGGTTACGCGGAGATCGGGAGACGTACGGGTCTGAAAGTTGAAAGTGATGGTATTGAATTTTTTCGCATACGAGGACAACCAGCTAAAGTGCGCTAACAATCCATTCTAAGGCGCCCTGATGATTAGCGTCCGAGGGTGCAAAGTGGATCTGACGAAGTTCATGACCATAAACGGTTGTCCAGGGAAGTAATCTCGGCTTTGTCCGGGTGCTTTACCTCTCTTTCCCGACCACCTCGAAATCGCACCGCAGCCCTTCGTTGGGCAGGCTGAGCTCGCCATGGACGACTCGGACGCGCCTTCTGGGCTCCCGCTGCACCACCAGACCCGCGAGGGACGGTCTATGCGGCGCAGACAGCTCACCTTCGAGCACGAGGGATCCAGGCGTACTTGGAGGAACAGTGAGCTCATATCAAGTATTTTCTGGTTTTTGCTGTTGCTGAGACCTTGCAACAAGTCCTGCCCACCATGTTTCGTCGCTGGGTACAGGCCTCCACTGGGTCCCCGTCCGACGGTTTTGGGCGCGACGCGAGCGATTCTGGCGCCTCATTTAGCACTTTCCTCACGAACCAGCAGCAGCTTGACCGTGAGAAGGAGGACGCGGACTGGGTGCTCGACGAGGTCGTGGTCAATGGCGAAGAGGCTGAGCATAAACACGGCTCGGACAAGGGCACGACGACTCGCCAGAGCGAAAGCGAAGTCGCAGGCTCCGTACACCGCGGCACCGAGCACCACTCTACCCACGGCGACTTCCGCGACACGCGCGGACCTATGGGGTTCATCCGCTACACGCTCTGGCCCAATGTGTGCTACTTCTTCGATCCCAAGTTCGAGGATCTCGCCAAAGAGGCCGAGTACAGGAAACTCGTCTGGTATGGGAACAAGAAGCTTGCGTTCTTCGCGTCCTTGTTCCTCTACGTGAACTGGATACTCTACCTCATCTTCAACCGGAGCATCACCACGTACGAAAAGTACGCCTACTACGGCGGGCTCAGCTTCTTCACCCTACCCCTCCCGTTCATGGTCGTATACAACATGCCGCGGAAGTACCCACACACCTACCAGATATGGGTCTGTATCGCCGCATGGTACTGTGGCATAATGGAGATCATCGAGATGCGTCAATGCTCCTTCTTCACGCCGGCGCATCGTCATTGCGGTCACAAAGATTTCCTTGCGATGATGTTCTATGCGACGGCCATACCGACGCTTTTGATGTTCGTCATCTCGCACCGGCTGTACAACTGCATCATGCAGCTGGTAGTCCTCGGTCTCCTCCTCGGCGTCGTTCTGCCTGTCCAGAGTATCTTCGTGCGCAACATCATCGGCTTCGCGATATACTGGATCTTCATGCACGGCCTGCACTGGTCGCGCGAGATGACGGAGCGCCGCATGTTCATGCTCAACGCGCAGCTCAAGGTTGCTTACCGCGCACAACAGAAAGCGCAGATCGCCGAGAGCAAGGCCAGTCACGCGAAGCGTCGGTTTGCGAGCTACATTTTCCACGAGGTCCGGGTACCGCTGAACACTGCCAGTAAGTTGTCTTCTTGTCTGTTCGTGTTCCACGCTGACCACTACTACAGTGCTCGCATTCCACAGTTTGCAGACCAACAATGCATTCAAGGCCGATCACGCCGAGTCGCAGAGCATCGAGATACATGCACTCGAAGCGAGTCTATTCATGATGCAGCAAGTCCTGAACGACGTCCTCGACCTCGAGCGTATGGACTCGGGCCGCTTCGAATCGAATCCGCGACCATTCCCGCTGCACCGCGCGATCAACAGCATCATGGGTCCGGTTGGCCTCGCGAGCGACGCGAAACGCCTCTCGCTACGTATGGCTCTCGACAAGAAGATTGACGAGCTCGCAGACACGCCCGTTGACGAGGGCCTGTGGGTCGTGGGCGACGAGATTCGGCTGCGGCAAGTCTTGACGAACCTCGCGAGCAACGCTGTCAAGTTCACGCCGGACGGCGGTGGCGAAGTGGCGCTGACGACAAAGCTGCTGGAGTACCACGTTCCGAAACGGCCGACGAACCTGGCGGTGCCGTCGTCCATGGGAAGCCACGACAAGGATACGCCGAGCACAGAACCTGCCCTCACTCTCACTCTGGCGCACCGGAGCGACTCGAGCAACCCGAGCCAGGGCAAGGATGGCCACGTCCAAGTTCCGACGATTCGGTTCAGGCTCGAGGTGTCTGACAGCGGACCTGGCAGTGAGTACCCCGCTTCGCCTCGCTGATGTGCGGTGAGTTGACGTTTCCTGCAGTCCGGCCGTCAGACCTAGTGGAGCATAGGTTGTTCCAGCCGTTTGTACAGACCGCTGTGGGCAAGTCGAGCGGCAAGGGAACGGGTCTCGGTCTGGCAATCGTTCGACAGATAGTTACGCTGTCGGGCGGTCGACTAGTGCGTACATTCCCCACTGCATTGTGTGTAGATCGCTTACAGGTGGTGCAGGGTGTTCAATCACGTCGTGGCCGTGGCGCGACCTTCTGGGTCGAGCTGTCGTATCCCATCGCTACAGCGCAAGAGGTTCAACTCGCGCGGAGCAGCACGCCTGTGCCCACTCCACCGCTGGTGAAGCAACGCCACGCCCCCCGCGTGGCCAAGGCAAAATCAGACGCAGACATGCTTGGGATAGCCTCGTACACCGACCCGCACAGCAACCCGCTGGCGTTCGTCGCGACGTCGCCCCAGACGTCGCCGCCGCCTCCACCGGATATCTTGACAAGCAGCGTCCCGCCCGCGAAGCGCAAGCAACCCAACGGAGGAGGAAGCTCGTTCAGTCCGCCGGACAATCCGCTGACCTGTCTGGTTGTGGACGACGACGAGTTGACGCGGAAGATGATGAGTCGGTGCGTTGTCCTCCGTGGTGTTGTCGATTGAGCCGTCTCTTACGGTTATCGCAGGGTATTGGAGAGGCAGGGATGTGTCGTGGAGACTGCAAGTGATGGGCGCGAGTTCCTCGAGTTGTTGCTCACCCAGGGCCGCCGTTACGACATAATCACGTTAGATAATTTCATGCCCAACGTCAGCGGTACGTGTCGTGGTGACCGCTGAGCTACTATTTGCTCACACCCCGGCGCAGGCGAAGAAGCTGTTCGGGAACTACGCGAAGCTGGTCGTGATGACCTCGTTGTCGGATGCACGGGTGCGTTCAGGTTGCTTGAATAGATGCAGCGGCTCACGTCTGTCATAGGCAATGCTCTCACGGAGGACCAGACGAGTTACCTCGACGCTGGTGCAGATCGAGTCCTGACAAAACCCATCAACATGAAGTACGTAGTATGACCCATGACGACTCGTTCAGCTTGGTAACATTCCACTCATAGTCAACTGAAAGACTGTTTGCTTGTCGCGTTGCAACGACGAACACCCTCCGCGCCAGAGAGTACAAGATAACCCTGGCCGTCGTGGTGTCGTTCTAGATCTGCGTATCTTATTTGACGACTCCACTATTTCTTCTTGGCGGTCTTATGGGCTAGTTCACGTATCATTATCGGGGCGCAGCGGGACATACACGGACCCATCCTCTACCCCAAAAGTTGCAAGCATGTATCACATTTGCGCATATCCTAGGCACGTTTAGTACAAAGTATCCAAACCTACACCTATACACGTTATGTTGTTTGATCCCGCTTTCTCGGCCCCGCTGACTACTGCTGACTCAGTCGGAGGACGTCCGCTATGTTACGTACGCACGCGCATAAATGACAGGCTCAGTCACAGTGGCTCGTTCGAATGCCCACCATGTCATACACCGTTCCCGCCAACCCTTCGCCGCAGCTTCAAGCCGCTCTTGACTGGATCGAGGGCTGCAATGCATGGGACGGCGAGCTCATCACGAAGCCAATGTCGGACGATATTCACCACACTGTGCTCCCTACGTCTATCACACATGGCTTTCCAGCCAGTACCACGAAGCAGGCATGGCTCGAGAAGTGGCGATTTGGACCTCTAGCCGAACAGTTCAAGGTGCGCGCCACTCGGCGGCCAAGATCTCCGGGGAAGTTGCTCACCTCTCGCCAGATTACGATCCACGAGATCATCGAGGCACCTCCGGACCATGTTATCGCGCACGTTCGTCCGTCTCGCCTATGCGACGTATGTGAGGCTCATTCCCTTGGTCAGCTGAGCTCAACGTTCAGGCTCAAGTCGAGACCCGAAGAGCAGTTCGGGAATGAGTACATGATCATCTTCCAAGTGCAGAAGGACTCGAGCGGCCAGCATAAGATCGTCCGTATGAAGGAGTTCATGGACAGTTTGCGTGTCTCGAACCTGGTCAAGGCGGCGAACGAGGATGCTGCTCAGTCTTCGTCGCATTGAAGGCTAGGTTCCGTTCATCATGTACGTTCAATCGAATCATGCATGGTATACAAATGGCGTTCGTGGCTACTGGATACATTCAAGAAAGCGTGGCAGACGTGGGAAAGGACAGACACATTGATAGATGCTCGGAGATGGTGTAGCGATAGCACGACTTTGTTGAGAACGTTCTACCCCCCGCGCCGACTATCCAGGTACTGTAAACCGAGGATACACAGGCTCCCCGGAGCTTCCTTTGTACGGCGGTAATCTTGCCGCAGCGAGAGGTTGAGGAGGGAGAATTTCGAGCATGAGATCGATGTGCCGACGCACGTCTATATCTTGGGCTTCTCGAGGACGACGATGCGAAGTATACGGTCTCGAATCAGGACGAAAGAACCTGCCTATCAGGCGTCGCCGTCGTCGTTGTCGTAACCAAGCCCAAAATAGCAAGCATCCCACGACCAGAAACATCAAAGCAGCCCCAGCTGAGGCCGCAATAATGGCGGCACGTAAATTGTAGGGACTGTGATCGACGTCCGTCTGGGCCGCGGTGTCGTGGTATGCAGTAGATTTAGCAAGGGAGCGGAGGTGTTGTCGTAAAGCATGAATGACGATAGGGTAAACGAGATGCACACGCTCGGTGAATGGCAGGAGCGGGTGGGGCATGTAATGTGACCCGTTAATCGAGATGCCGACGCCGCCTGAGCGAACGACATGAGTGCTTTCGCCGACATCAAACCAGGACACACTTACAGGCGGGCAACGACGATTGCGGGCGATGAGTTTACGAGATACCGGCGGCGAGATTTATGGAGTCGACGTCCACAATCCGCGCAGGGCACATTCCAGGTGTTATAAGGCAACACCCCTCGTTGGCATGCGGGACGACGAAGGCGCCGTACGAGAGACGACGGTCCAGTTGCAGAGCCACGTGGAACTGAGTTGACTTTGCACTGCCGTCGTCGGCCATCTCGCAGTGCAGACATCCAGGGACCCCGCGTTCGCGCGCACCGGCTGTTGATAAGGCCAGTAGATACCTTTAGCAAGGCTCGGTACCGAATTGTAGCCTTGATAGAAGGAATAAGAATCATCGTAAGGAGGCCGAATCCACGCGCAATGCCGGTGAGCACGAGCGCGCTGCTTTCTGCTGGCCAGGGTAAGTAGCGCTGAAGAGGAAATGGTGCACGCGATAGCAGGGACACGACGGGATACTGAGGATGCTTAGCCCACCGGAGATATTGAGCCTACAGTGCATGTATTTGGCGTTGGAAGAACAGACGGGATGCGACTCTTGACTCCGAAAGCGCCCTGCTCGTTGACACGGTGGTGATGGGATTTCACGACGCCTAGCAAGTTGCCTCGAGTGTATAGTACAGTGCATCCTATATATCGTTTCGTGAGTGCGGCCTGAGCGACCTGAAACCGATGCATCGGCCACCGACGCAAAGCCAGATCTCCAGCGGTATACGCATGAGCGCTATGCTTCTACAGCCGCCAGGCCAGGCTATGGCTCGGTTGGGGCTGCATGGGTCCAATGCGCGGCTGCTGAAGACGTGGAATGGGAGTACCGTAGCGGCCGCGCTGGATGCACGGTCCCGCCAAGTCAACGTGTGAACGAAGACGCATTCAGGCGCCGACCGTGACAGTGAAACACAAAACTTCGACCGATCGGTTGCATGTCGACCCTCAACCATCGACAAGCCCTGATCTGCCTTCATGTTCGCTTATAGACGATAGTGCGTCTATGCTTGTGAGAAACATACCGAACAGGGTTCGATCATACACTGCAACGTTCGGTTGTAACGATGCTACTCGAATCTTCCGTAGCACCGCCCTATCGGTTCTCATAGGGCTCCACGTCGTCAGGTGGTAGAAACAGCGGGCTGCTTTAGTTGGCCGGCTTCCGCTTGCAAACAGCGTTCTCAATGAGCTCATCGACACAATTTTCTCTGATCGGTGCGATAGGGCGTGTACCGGAGGATCGCGAACGTGCTTGTGGCTACGTAAAGTGTCCAACGACAGACCCGGAATTGCTGTCTACAGTATTTTCCATGACCGGTCGAGACAGCACGAACTTGAACCTTCGCATTAGTAACCCTTTTTCCCATTACAAAGTGTGCTACTCTACCAGAGACTCGATGCAAATAGAATCAATACAACGGTGGGGCCTCGACACTAACAGATAGAACGTCCTGAACTCGAACAGCAATGCGCTCGATATCATCTCGACTCAATGGTCGAGCATCGTTACCACCCGTCGTGAGTAGTGGACCGTGAGATTTGACAGTAGCCCGCGGCAGACCCATGACTTTGTGCTTCGGTGAAGGTGGAGGCAGGGCGCCTCCGTCAACTTGAACATGGAAGGGGTGCACGTGATCCGCCTGTAGCCGCCGTCTACGACAGCTCCTTGAAGTGAGATATCCAACGAATGCAATGGTAGCTGCGCCCAACAGTGCCGCTAGGACGGCGATCATGACAATCATGGCCCTTCGGGAGAGGCCAGACGCTGCTGTCGGTGATGGTGTCGATTTAGACGTGAAAGGCAATTCAGACGGTGGGCTAGTCGTATTAGACGGTGCGCTGGGTAAAGAGGTAGGGAACGGCGGAGTCGGAGATGCACTAGAACTCGATGCGGTCGAGGACAGGTCCGGATGGTCGGGGTCAGGATCAGTCCCATCATCGTATCTGCACTGAACGTAAGATACGACAAGCGCTAAATGGTACACGGCGCGCACATGATACTCAGAAGCTCGAGAAAGCTTCTTGTCCCGCCATTGGGCTTGCTGCTCACATTGACAGCATGTGTGCCAAATGCGAGGTTCGACTTTGAGTACGTCACACCGCAGGACGGCGCAATGGACCACGTGTTGCCAAGTGTAGGCGGGCCACTGTCTGTGGACACAGTGAATTGCCAATGGTCCGGACGCGATGCCATGACGAGCTGAACTGCGACGCCTGCGAGGAGTGGCGCGTAGTCAGATTGAAGTTGTACTGTTATCCCGGGCAAGCGCACCTGTGAACGAGAATGAAAAGGACGCATCTCCGAGGACATATCTAGAGTTGTCCCCGAAAGCGCACACCGAAGAGTTCGGTTTGCCACCTGGCGCGTCGTCTAGTCGCACTCTGTAAGCTATGGTCTCCGACCAGGGCCGTTCGTAAACGATCCCGTTCGGAGCGTCGCCAACGTCAACCTTGACCTGCCGGGCGTTGCAGAGATTATGGTGTAGGATTAGACCGATGAGAAAGAAGTGCAGAAACAAATGAGCGTGCCGGGCCATGACCAAGGGTGTGGGAGAGAAGCGATGAGAGAATGTGGAACTCTGCACGAAACCCGCCGCAGCTAAAAGCATGTTCCCCGTCCATTTGTCGCAAACACCAGCGGTACCGAGCTCCTTGACAGTTGTGCGATGCTTTCTCCGAGGTTTAATTTGTATTGGCCCAGGGCAGCTACATAGAGAGTCGAAGCTGATACCGTGGGCGCGAACCAGCCAATTCGTAATCTCTACCATCCGACATGCACACTGCGTAGAAAGTGGGGTCACTTCGTGCACGTTTTCATGACGCAGTCGATCCGGGCAGGAGATCCTACGGAAACGTAGTCGGGACGCGTTTCATCGTCGTCGTGCGTCAGACCGACTTGTATTGCAGAAGGCTGAAGGGTATTCCGCAGACGTAGCACGAGCGAGCAAGGGTATAAGCATAGGTTGATTTCCTATGCAGATCGCAGAAATCATTGCGATGTGGCGGTGGAAAAGGAACAGCAAGCCCCATTCGAACCCCGATTCATCACTTCCACCTGACCAGTACTCATGAGCGACAACTTGCAAATCCCGTACACACCTGCCACGAAGTGGAATTCCTTCTCCGCGCTCAGTGCGGTTTGGTAGATCCGAACTGGTCGCCCCGAGCAAGAGCATGCGCTGGGGCTGGAGTTTACCTCGAAGCGAACTTGAAATGACGGCTCTTGTAGAGGGCGAGACGAACTTAAGCGAGATGGACGAGTTCTTCACGACCAAATGGATTAGGTAGGAGTATCGGTGAGTATTCAAGTTGGTGGTCTGTGGCATGTGCTTTGTTACGAGTCGCCCTGAATTCGAAAGACCGCACCAACCGCCGCTTTTGCCATGGAGCGCGACCACTTCCTTCTCATCGCACACTGCGGCAAGGGTCCTTTTGACAGGAGCTTTCTTGAGCAGCATGTTCAGAACGTCAAGAAAGTCTTCAATGTCCCGGACTCGGCGGACTGTACTTTCGGGTGGCACAGGATGCGATGATTGGCGAAATCTTGGGTATTGTAACATTGGCATACTTACTAGTGGTTTCGTCACATACATGAGAGAAGGAAAGACGATTTGATGATTAATGACGTGCGAAGAGTTTGAGAGCGACGCGAGACTCTGCGTTCCGGTGAAGGCTCGAGACGACGATTACTGCCCTTGAACAGAGGCTCCATAAAAATCCAGTCGTATACTTCATGGAGAGATCGTGCTCTAGCTGGACCTCGTTCACCTGCACGTATGTACTACAACTACACCGTTGCCAAAAGACGGGTTCGTCTGTAGGCAGCTGAGGGTATACGTAGACTAGCAGTACTTTACGCGAAGCATATTAGAGCACTACAAAATTGAAATCAGGGTCAGGGAAAGAGCGAACGTGACGTAGCTGGCGACCAACGTTCGACAAGCGTTTTGTTTCGAGGTCAAGTCTATTTGAAACCCCGCGTCCGTTTTCTCCGAGGACACGACCACCACACCACCTCCATCCACCGCCGCACGCATACGAAAATGATGAACGCTGAAGATCCATCGCCCTTCGCGGGCGGCCCGATGGCGCAGTACACGCTGCTCAAGCGACGGTACCAACAGCTGCTCGACCGCTCGGCGCCGCACACCGTCAACAGGTGGCTCGCGACCGCCGGCCTTATTGCCGTCTTCATCTTGCGCATTGTATTTGCTCAGGGCGTGCGTGTCTCTGTTCGCTCTGCTTGGTGTGCGCTGACGCGTTGGTGTTGGGGTGGGGTCTGCAGTGGTACATCGGTGCGCGCAGTCGTCCACGTTCACAACCTTGGCGCCGACTAACTCGCCCTTCTTTCTCGTCGCAGTATGTTGTGCGTACCCATAGCTTCCAACTTCACCTGTGGTTACTTTAGACTGACGGCGGTCTAGACGCACACGCCATATACCTCTTGAACCTGCTCCTCGCCTTCCTCCAACCGAAATTCGACCCCAGTCTCGAGGCGGACCTCATGGCGGACGAGATCGAGGAGGGCGGCGCTGAAGAACGGGAACCGCAACTGCCGAGTAACAGCAAGGTGCGCGTCGAGCTTGATTCTGCGCCGCCTTTCCCCATTCCCATCTACCGATTCCCTTTTCTCTGGAATCGTCCTTTCCCCTTGCATCCGTTCCAGGCCAGCACGTTCTTCTCGACGTCGCCGGTTTGACATGGCTCCCCGCACGCCTACACTGCGCACGTACGTGCTAGGCAGATGTCTGCAGTTAGGGCGCGCGTCCTGCTGCTCCTTCCTCGTATTACTGGCCACTTATTCCTTGTTCCATTCGCATGTTCCTCCCTTCCTTCCTTCCTCCTTGCTTTCCTCGTCCGGTTTACTTACTGACCGCACCTCCCTTAGGACGACGAATTCCGCCCCTTCATCCGCCGTCTACCCGAATGGCAATTCTGGCTCTCCGTAACGCGCGCAACAGTCGTAGCGCTCGTATGCTCGCTCTTCTCGGCGTTCGACGTACCGGTGTACTGGCCCATCCTCGTCGTGTACTTTTTCATCCTCTTCGCGCTTACGATGCGCAGACAGATTCAGTACGTGTCCCTGGTGTGCTGGTGGTTGGTGTGCTGGTGGCTGACGGGCGTGGGTGATAGACATATGGTCAAGTACAAGTATGTGCCGTGGGACTTTGGCAAGGTGCGTTGTGTGCAGCGCGTGTAGCGGTTGAGTGCTGATGGTTATATAGGCCAAGTACGGCGGGAAGAAGTAAGAGCAGTAATGAAGTGGTGTTGTGGCGGGGGGACGTCTTGGGTTATCGAGTAGTTTACATAGACGAAGAGAGAGAAAATGTTTTCCTACATATTACTGGCCTGGAAGCGTCGAGGTGCCGGCAGAGCCTCGGGATTCGCGGTGCAGTGCCCCGTGCCCGTGCCGTGCTGTTTGCAAAATCGGACGTGCGGGGCGGAAGCCACCCCGCTCTTTGCACCGACCACACACCTGCACTGCATATTCCAACTCGCTTTGTACCTTCCGACAACAAACATACTTGCCAGCATTATTATACACCACACACTACACAATGTCGTCCGACCACGAGCACGAAGAACGTCCACCGACGCCGACGCCCACACCCAGCGAGCAGCTCGCCCAATCGACATCATCACTCCTCCACGCGCTCCCTAGCTACCTCACGCCCACCATCCATCTCGTCACACCCTCCGACCTTGAAGACGAAGACGCGCTGGTTAAGGTCGGGAGACATAAACATGGGCCTGCGAGTCGGGCGGCGGGGATGGTGAAGCGGTTGATGCCTATTGCGGATGCTGCTCTTGTGGTTGAGGTGCGTGTGTGGGTTGGTGTGGTGTTGGGTGGGTGCTGATGCATGGGCAGGGAGGGGATGAGAGTGAGAGTGGGAGGAGCGAACCTGTTGTTGCGGCGCTTAATGCGCTTGCGTTGGTATTCTCGGTGCGTACATCGTTCTGGTTTTAGTTCGTCGCTCGTTGTCGTCGCGGTGCTGTGCGCTGTGGTCGTCGAGATGCTGTGGTGTGGTCGTCGCGCGTCATCGGCCCCTACGTTGCGCCTTGTTCGCGTGCGCGCCTAGCCCTGGTTACACGTTACAGTTTCAGGATGCGCGCGCGTCATGCATGCCCCTCTATCGCCAGGCGCGTGTGGGTGCAGTGCGGCGCCTGCCTGTGGCCCCAGCCAATGCCTCGAACATTCTAGCCCACCTCCATATCCCGCGCACACACTTGATACTGATACCGCTATCAGATAACAACGCGACACGACGATGCACTGGAACAGCTCGAGAAGATCGCGTACCAGGCTTCACGGCTGCAAGACCTCGCACCGACGCAACTGGACGAGCTCGTGCGCGATGTGCGTTCCTCATAGTCCTCACGTCTCCCAACACTTCGCTGACGCTCGCTACTGTATAGGCTTCGCGAACGCTCCTAGCGGCAGTGTTGACTTTCCTGCGCGGGGCACTGCGCAAACCCGGCGTGAGCGCACGACGCGTGCCGATGGGCGCGGCGCAGATGTACGCCGCGGGGAAGCAGAGGTTGAATGGCGCGATTGCGGCGTACGATGCGGTGTTGCATCAACATGAACAAGAGGACGAAGAAGGAGAAGGCGAGGGCGAGGAGTGAGTAGTTTTACAGTACATATTCGCACATAGGACCCTGGACCTCGCCTCATCCATTGACATTGTCTCTGTAGCATTCGCTCTTCATACGCATGTTCGATACGCAACTGGTTACTGGTTACTGCACTGTGTCGATACGTTACTGTTACACCCTGTATACAAATGACATTGTCTGTAGTCTGTAGCGCGACAGCGTGATCTGGACCCATCGACCTTGACTCAGTACATCTCGAGACTCATCCCGTCGTGGATCTCGTAGTCGCCGAGCGTGATGTGGTCCTTATAGATCGTGTACCTACAGTCCGAGTCAGTCACGAAACGCAGCAAGTACGGACGGGGGCCACGCACCATTTCTTGAGCTGGATCTTGCTCGCGTCTGTACCTGTCTGAGCTGCGATGAGCTTCTTGAGGTCGCCGACTGTGTCTTCTGGCGAGCACTTGACGCGGACTGTATAGGTGCGGGTGCGGGTGTGAGCGAGGTACATGTCACGGTGGCCACGAAGACGAACCTTTGCGGCCTAGACGGTCGTTGGCGATCACCTGTAGGACTGTTAGTGATAGTAACGGTCTGGGGCGTGGAGGATGCGGACCTCGATGAGCGGCATGGTGGGCACTGGGATGGGAGAGACGATGTGGCACTGGTATGCGCGCGGTTCGGTCCGGCTTTTGACTCTGACTCTGCCCACCGCCATGACACAGCTCAGAGCTCACACCGCACGCGCACGACGCCGCGGCACGCTCTTATTACCTCACGCACGGTGCTTGACTCGGGATTACGATATCTCGCACGCGAGGCAAGCACTACGCCCTACAGCAGTGACTGCGCTCTCGAGTTCAGTGAACCGCGCGCGCCATACATCCATGGCCCGTCGCATCGCATCGCGACTACTTGTGCCGTGATGCGTCCGGGACCTTGGTCCTCCACGCGTTCATCGCGTCCATGCACCCGCCGTTGCTCGCGTCAAGCGTCGACAATGCCCTGCGCTCTCGAGCTCAGTGAATCTCGCGCCCCGCTCCTCCTTGGCCCGGCACTAGTACTTCGCATCGTGCACTACGTGCCAAATGTAGCTGCGTTGCGGGACTTGGATCCTTCCTGCATCCCAGCGGTCGCTGCCGCTGTTGTTGCTCGCACTCGCACGCAGAGCAAGGACCAATGCCTACAGCAGTGACTGGCCGCGTCTGCGCTCTCGATCTCAGTGAACCGCGCGCGTCATACGTCCTTGGCCGGGCACATCGCATCGTGCACTATCTACGGGTGCCCCGTTGTGGAACTTTGGTTCTCCACGCGTTCATCGCGTCCCGGCATTCACAGTGCTCGCTGTTGCTCGCACTTCACGGCCTATAGCAGTGACTGGCATCAATGCGTCTGCGCTCTCGAATCCAGCAACCGCACGCGCGCGACATACATCCTTGACACATAACCTCGTGCTACTTATGCTGCGCCGCGCTCATACCGTTGGCGAGTTGCGGACTAGCATTTCCTCCGCCGCATCCTCGGCAGGAAATGGCTGGCTGCGTCCTGCGCATATGCCATACGCCATGCTTCCCCGCTCCGTCCTGGCCATCCAGCGTGTCGCGCAGCCCACAGTTCACAGTTCGCGGCTCCGACGAGCATGAGACAGATCTCCCGCACCAGTGGCTTCACGGCACATGCTGCACGAAAAGGCGGTCGGTCGACCTTGCTCATAGGCGTTCCTCGCTACGGGGAGCGCTGCGAATCCCGTGACTTACGCTCGCGCCCTGTTCACGGCGACATCGTCATCTTCGCCCGCTCAGTCGCCCGGATACCATCCTACGCCTACATACTCAATTCCATATCCGAACTGCACTGCGTCCCTTGCGCAGTGTTCAATCTGGGACGGAACCGTACCCCCATACAGGTGGATGATCTGGCTTCGCTGGCTAAGGGACGGTCACCGTGCATACAATTGCCAATGCGGACGACTACAGGCCTATATCTCAATCCTCTTTCTTTCCCGTTCCATTAAGTTGGTTATTATCCATGGGCAGCATTCCATTCGTTCTCATACTCTCGGTCCTTAATCGTACGTCCCAACCTCCTCCCCGTCCTCTGACGCCAAGTTGTTCCAGTCTTCCAAACACACGCACGGGTGGGAGCTGCGACGGTACAGATATTCGCGAACGACACGAGCGCGATCCAGTACTCTTCAGGCTGGGTCGGGCCAAAAATGTTCGAACTCGAGCCAGGCGTTGACGATCCGAACCTTGCGGGCGCAAACTCGTCTGTGTGCTCCATCCCGGAGGTGTCGATGTATAGCGGCACAGACGGCCAGTTGTTCAGCTTTTCGTTTCACGGTGCGTCCGAGTCTTTGCTGTCTCGGTGAACCTGAACCTGACCGGCTCAGGTGTTGCGGTGCAGCTCGTACTGTCGTCTCGACCGGACCATTCTCCGTTCGGCGTCTCGATAGACGGCGGACCTGAGGAGCTGAAGGACTCGTATTCGGTCGGGGCGAGATGCGGCGTTGCGTGGAGTCGCGAGGGGTTGTCGTTGGGGAATCATACAGTGCGGACGACGGCGCATATCGCATATCCCCGTATCTTTTTGGAGCTGCTTAGTATCATGTGCGTCTGTCCGTGCGCGCTGCGTTAATTCATTGACTGGTACTGATGGATTTTATACCCTTAGATACGACGACGGGAGCGATATCGTCGTGCCATCATCTGCGCCGCCGTCGGTTTCGAGCACAGATGCGAAGACGGTCATCCCGAGACCGACGCCCAGCGCATCGGCTCGTCCGCGTACATCCACCACGACGACGACGCCGACCTCACAGTCATCCCTTGCCTCTTCATCATCCGCGTCCGGGTCTTTGTCCTCCGAGTCGTCATCAAGCTCCCCAGCGGACACGAGTTCCGCCCTTCTGCCGACTGCATCTACGCGGAACACGGCCGCTCATGATCAGTCGAGTTCACCACGGCGCGGCACATTGACACGCGGTGCCGTCATCGGGATC
>KV426623.1:0-21424 GCA_001632375.1 Exidia glandulosa HHB12029 | reverse complement strand
AGTCCGTCGAGCCGGGACGACGGAGATCGTGTCCCGTAGATTCTTGAGCCAGACTATCACGGAAATCGACGGGGCTCGACGGGACTCGAGGAGATTCGAAAAAGTGCAATCTATTCTGGTTGAGTCGTTTGGCATCGAGCCGGATCGAGCGCGCGTGGCGCGGATCCTTCGGCTCGACAGGACTCGATGCCGCTCGATTGCAATGCATGCCATTTCCATTTTCTGCACTCGATGTGACTTGTTCAGAATCGATACCAATATATTCTAGTATAGCCATATCTCCGTGTATCTAGGCTATGTAACCCCCGGTTCATACAGAAAAAGCATACAACGAGCAACCCACGTACAACCAGCGAATGCGAGAGAACCGACTGCCCTGACAATCAACTAACCCTTGTTCTTCTTCTTGATAGACTCGGCATTCCATTTCTAACGCAAGTGTCAGTGTGAGGAAATGTGGCAGAAAGGCACGGGACTAGCAAACGACGTACCTCCCTCTCGGCAACGGAAAGAGCGTCCCAGTACGCTCTGAACTCGCTCTCAAGCGCACCCGGCGCGGCGACGTTTTGAAGCCACTCGCTCTTGCATAACAGACTGAAAGAAATCACAAAACTGGATGAGCAGATACACGGATATGAAAGGACACACGTACTCGGCGCGGACAGCGTTCTTGGGCGGCTTTGACGCGACCTTGTCGTCTTTACTGGACGCCGTCGTACCCTTGGATACGCGCTTCTTGCTCGACGACGCGTCCGATACGCCAGGTAGGCTCAGGGGATCCGTACGGAGCTGGAGTGCGGTGGCGGACAACTTGCTCGCCAGCGTCGGTGCCGCCGTCGACGCAGACAGACTGCGAGTAGGTGGAATGGGAAGAGGAAGAGGAAGAGGAGGGGTTTCAACACGAGCTTCTTTGTCGGTGTTCGAGGTCGAGGACGTGGAGGGCTGGGTGACAGGCGAGGGCGTGCGCGCGGGCAGCGGTGCTCCGGACGGTGCAGGCGACGTAGGCATAAGCTGTAAATCGGATAGTAGGCTAATCAGCTTCAACCAAGCCAATGCAGAGCGAGCATACCGTCGTGGTCCCGGTGTCCGACAGCGTAACGAGCTCTGATAACAGTACGACTGGGTAAGCAGAAAATCACAGGACGAGCAAATGAATACACACCGTTGGGGTTGGATGGACCTTTTTCCATGTGCTCTGATCCAATGCCAGTGTAGCTTGACCTGAAATCCTATCAGAGGACGACAGCGAGAGCATGGAAACGTACAAAGGATTAATCCGAGTTACACGAGCCTAAGGGCAAATGCACGTATTAGTTCATTATCGTAACGTCGAGCAACATGTGGCACACCTTATTCAAGACGAAAGATGGCTTCTGCGCGCTGGACAGGTGCTGCTTTGGATGGTCGGCATCGGCATCGGCGGTGGTGCGCCCGGACGATTCCAGAGACGACCCGGACGATTCCAGTGACGAGTCGCGAGGTACGGCAGGCCGTGGTGGGATGGGCGCGAGTGCGGCAGAGCGCGCTGTGGCCGGGGCGACATGGTCGCGGTCAGAGGGAAAGCGTGCAGCGGCGCTGGCCGGGCGCTGCACCGACGACAAAGACGCGGGTTTCGAAGAACTTGAAGTCGAAGTCTTGTGCCGCTTAGAGGACTCGCCCTGCACCGTACTGTCAACACGTCCACGCTTAGTGGGAAGCGTTGGCGCAGGAGTAGCGTCGTCCATCGCTTGCTCAAGCGCGTCTTCGTCGTCATGCTCCTCCTTCACGATGACAGAAGCTGAAGAGTCCGACTGGCCATAGTTACCATACCAAGACGGGTAGTGTGCCGAGCAGAGGACCTCTAGCTTCCAGTGATTCGCGCAAAGTTCCATCTCAGGGAACTCGTCGTAAATGCTGTCGCGGAATTTCTGCAGATGGTGTCATAGGCGCATGTAAGCAATAGGAGCACGAACTGTACGTACCTTCAGAACATCGTCACCATGGCCGGTCCAAGTTGCAGCGAGCTTGCCTTCCTGGCGTATAGCAAACCAGCCGGCGCGGATAGCCTTTCGCAGAGCCGCAAGTCGTTCAAGACTGACGACGTCGCCGTTCTCGTACTGGATCCAGGGCTGCTCTTTAGGTGCCTTCGACTTCTTCTCGCCGCCAACCTTCGGGACGCGTTGGAGTCGCCTGTGCTCCTCCGTCCACTGCGACTTGTTCCAGTACGTGATCATCGGATAGTCCGATGCACTCTTCGGCCCGTGTCCAGAGCGGCGCGCGGGTCCTGCACCTGATGCTAGCGCGTCAATGGCCTCCACCAGACGATCCATACGAGGTCTATACAGACGGTTAACAAGAAAGGGATCAGCAAGATGAATGTGGCGTACTGGAACGCGGCCAGAAGGGCATCTTTCTGTTTGATGTCGGCGTCCTTGCGTTGGACTGCGACTTCGAGCTCAGCAATGTAGTCCTCAAGTCGGCGCATATGTTGGTCGACGGTCGGGCAAGAAGGCATGTGGTTGCAGACAGCCTGTGTGGCGGGACGTATCATGGACTGCGACGCGAGCTGCATCTGCGACTAACAGAACATCAGCGACACCTGTCCGACGCGTATACTGGTCGGCGTACGAGACTGGGTTGGATTTGGGTATGGGGCGCAGGCCCAAAAACATTGTTCGCGTCGAAGGGGATCCCGCGGGTGGTGTGTGTTGAACGGGAATCAGGACCACCAAGTCGTGGAGTCGAGAAGAGGCTGTCGGCGCTATGCAAGTTGTGCGCCGGCGCCTGTGCCGGGGAGCTGGAGCCCCAGAGATCCATATGATTCATGGTGGTGGCGGAAAGAGAGAGGGTTCCGAGAAGTTCAAGTTCCGACGAACCAAATGAGCGTGTGCGTGGTCGTGCGCGGTCGGTTGTACCAGTCAATGACAATACTGCCCTCGACCGGAAATGGTGTCTGTACTTCGCGTATGGCCTCCTTTTATAGATATACTCCTGTCAGAGTAAGATAGTAGCGGTCTGACGAGAGTCATGAAGGATACGAATGCGGGTGGTTGTAGTCCGAGGAAGAAGTCCGGAGGCCTCCGGCCATAGCCGTACTGTGCGTTCTGCACCGATTCCAGCTGAACTCTGCTATAGGAAGATGCCATATGTACATCATTGAAACTTTTGCGGTTCAAACTACTGTCTCAAAAATTCTGGTGTTGCAAAAAGTTTGTATTAAAGAGAAATGTGCCGCACTTCTAGGATCTTCCTCCCGCATGATGCAGTGCTCGAGCACAACAAATGTGCCACTCTTCCCACATCTTCCTCCTGTCTCATAAGCCCATAAGAGCTGTTTCATCGAGAAATTAAGGTTAATTGAGTTCCCCCCCAGTCTCACTGGGACGTACAATGTACCCCCTCTTGTCGCAAGACAACTCCCAATTACACGCCTGGAAGTAAAACTTTTAAGCTTATAGATACTAAAAGTACTACGATTAGGTATAATTGGACACTCTGAGGAGGAACTTTACATGAACGGTGCCCGCGCGAGTCAATGTTTCCCACGGGCTCACGCAGCCGGGGCGAGCCGATCCTGCGTGAGCCCGTGGGAAAGTGACTTTTCTGCCGTTCTGCGACTTCCCTACGCTCATATTAGTATCAATTACACACATATACCTCGGGAAATCATTTCTTTGCAGTTATATCCTTGCTGATTCAAATACAGGATCTGTAATACTGCATTGTGGTCATTGAAGTAACAATTCCCTACTCGTCGGGGATTTCGTCATCTAAAGCACCTACATAGCGAGCTACATCTAGTCCTGGAAACTCTGCAATGAAGAAGCGGTCCACAAAATCGTCCCCCGACAGCGGCGAGTGCGGAACAATAGCCACAACAGACTCAATCGAGTCATACTCTACAACACGGAGACCGGCGTCACCCTGGTGTTTTACGCTCCATAAGACGCCTTCCGAAGCCTCGAGAAGACTGTCGTCCGGGCGGGTGCACAAAGCGACCATAGCAAGCGTCTTCGTGACTTCGGGTTCACCGAATGAAAGCTGAAAATAGTAGCGAATCTCGCCGTACTCGGTTACGTTGTTCAACAAGAGCTGTGGAAAATTCTCAGCATTTGATATTTGATGGTAAAGAATACTACGGAACATACCTTGACATCGCGTGCGCGGCGCAGCTGCTCAGGGCGCTTGAGGCATTCTTTCCACGCGGAGCGCGCGATCTGCCCATTGGGTAGAAGTAGACGAGACCAGCGGGCGACTTTGGGTGTCCAATCCTCGTAAATGTCCTGACTTTCGAGATAGGCTGTGATTGCCTCCGCCTCCGCTGGAGTGACTCCGCGTTGGCATGTATCGCACGCACGAAGCAATACATAGCCCTTGTCGATGACCTCGTGTCCACGGGGAAGTTTTCCCTCCGTCTTCGTGTTGAGATTCAGGCCAGGAACCATGATCTCAATAGCGTTGAGTTGTGCTCGCTCCAAGCCGCGGCGCGAGAGGTGAGCATATGGGTGCTTATGCTGCTTCAACTCGTCCATCGCCAGGCCGATAAAGCGCTCTAGAGTCCACTGCGCAACTCCAGGTAGGGGACCAACGCGAGTGACCTCCATTGGAAGATGCGAAAGGTTATGAATGCTAGGTCGAACGAAGTGAAGACGCTCAACGCGGCGCTGGTAGAACTGACGCTCGTAGCCATCAACAAACTGTGCTAGAAGTTCATGCGCCGCAAGGACATCGGAGCGCATGACACGTTTCTGGTAGAGAATGCGGAATGCCTTTACCAGCTTGCAGTAGAGGCGGAAAAGCGCTGGTTCGAGGAGTCCGACGAAGAGACCTGGTCCGAGACTAAAGACATAGAGTAGCCACTCCCAGGCCTTGTAGCCGCTGTTGATTTTCTCGGCCGGATTGCGAGGACACCGACCAAAGATACCAGGTATGAACTGTGTGCAACTCGCGACGTGAGCGCCATGGACAGCCCACACTGCGGGATTCAGAAAAATCGCCCATGGCCAAGTATTGACGGAGTCGGGGGACGAGCAAGGAAATGTACCACGGAAAAGATCGACTAGAGCACTAGCAATGTTCATAGTCTCGTGCATCAGATCCTCTGTCGTCATAAGAGGAGCGCGGAGCGTCGTGCCAGGTGCAAGCCCGTCGAAAATAGTCGGTTTGCAGATACCAGTCTCAAGCCGAAGTGCCTCGTAATTAGTCTGGTTCTTTGCCCTACCAACGGTGGCGAGCTTGGCTGTATAGCCCTCCTGATCTGCGACACGAACACGGTACGGGCTGAGGTCGTCGTGCATACACCCTGTGACGTTGTAGTCGCCACTCGGCTTGAGATGTGCCAGCCAATAATGCGGATCCCTAGGCTTGCGACGGCCAGGCATCCCACAGTAAAGACGGCAACCGTACTTGCCACTGTGCGTCACAAGACCGCTCAAGTAGATAGTCCCCGGACCATCGGCAAGAGTGAACAGAATGATAATGCGCGAGAGATAACACGCCTTCGCATCAGCATCGTAAACGCGCAAGCCACCGGCGTTGTTGACGGCCGAGATATGGTGAAGTCCGACGTAGAGGAAAGAGTCGGCGTGTTTGATCTTCTTAGGACCAGGAATGAATGAGCCAGGTATAAGATAGCGCTGCTTATACCTGCGATCGGGCGACAAGTTGACCACAATCCAGATATAGATCCAGCAGTCGGAGACCTTCATCCGGTAGAGTTGCGCGCCGTCGAAGGAGAGCATTACAACAGTATCGTTTTCGGTGATGATGTTGTTGTCCACTGCCTCGAGAACAGCGGATCCAGACGGAATATCGTCATACTCGGGGATTTCGCCGCCATTCTCAGCCGCGAGGTTGTTGACCTCTGCGACGCGCTTCCATAGGTAGTTCATAGCGGCTGCACTCTCTGGGTGACGTCGCATAGCCTGGATCTGTGGACCGATGGGCATCGTATCAAACGTCTTGTACGGCTTCCCATGCGCGTCCCGCCGAGGATGTTGACAGATAGTGCATTTATCGAGAGCCTCGTACGGGCCGGTATACGCAATACACGAGTTGGTGCACATGTCCTTCGTTATAGCATATACACCGCTGATCTGCGCAATCCTCCGTTTAAGTCGATCAAGAGAGAGGTAGAGGTCGGCGTCGTCTGGATATGTCTCGACGGAAGAGGTCACGAAGTCAGAGTACTTCTGGTCGGAGCCGTTGCGGTGAGCCACAAAGTTTCGTAGGCAGTGCTTGAGAATTCGATTCTCGTGAGAGTCGAAGTCAAGAGGCTCGTCAGACGGATTCTGCAGAGCAGCGAGCTGCTCCTCGTTCAGATCTCCATTAGCATGCGAAGCATCGCCCAGAGATTTGCAGAACTGGCGTGTAGTCTCAAAGTCCTTGATAACAGAGACATAGTCCTCGTCGGTATCAGGGGAATGCTCGTCCGCATCCAGGTCCTGCTCGAGACCAGCGAGTTCCTCCTCCCATGCCAGACTGCCGGGGTCAGGACGGATTTCATCGTCCTCGACACCGTTGTCCTCATGCGCGGAGGGTGATTTGGGCCGTGGAATGGGCGAGCGAGGTGATGCAGGTGCAGGAGGAACGGACAGACGACGCGGAGTATGGAGAACTGGAGAAGAGAACGACGGAATGTTCGGTATATCTGACGATGGCGAATGCAAGAGCGGGTCGATCTGCATTGGTTCTGGGGTGGAAGCCGCTGCAGCGGGCGATGTGGCGGGCGATGTATGTCTCGGTACATCGGGGTCGCGCAACAATCCGCTGGATACAGGTACAGTGTTCTTCTAAAGATATGAGTAATTATTCTGATAGTTGGAAACAACTCACAGGTGCATCTTGCGTAGGTGAATCAAGTCGGCGTCGTTTACTAGGCTGCGAGGCGGCAGGCGAAACGCTTCTCGATGCTCCCTCCTTCTCTTGCGGGTTGTGAGAGTACCATGTGCGCTGCTTGACCCAACGGCCGCCACGATGCCTTCTATCGCACCCACAGAAGTAGTCCTGGCCGTTGGGGTGGATGTCGCCGTGCTGTGGATCGTCGCCTTCGGATATTTGGCGATGAACGCGCTTACGACCCATAGCAAGCGTTATCCAATCGAAGAGAGCGAAACGAGTAAGAGCAGAAATGTGCACGGTACGCGAGGGCGTTGGAAACGGGTACGGCAGGAAGCAAGAGAGGCGCGACCACAGCAGTGGTGCACTGGCCTTATAGTTGCGCCGCTTTCGGAGTGTCTCAGAAGCGCAGACGAAGCACAGGGCAAGCGCAAAGGGGAAGGTCACAGCACTAAAGGTGGTTTCATTGTGCACAAAGGCGCGTGGGCCGTATGTACAAGCGTCGGGTCGATGCGGCTGGATGTGGCTCGAGACAAGTGGCGGATTCGGCAGCAATCCCTCGCCGGCTCGTTCGGACTCGACTCGGCTCATTACCGCGAGACGGACTTTTCACTGGGACTCAGACTTGGAGCTGTCCGCACGTCACCTTCCGGACATGGTGCTCGATCACATGCTCATCGACGGACCGCGCAATAAGGTCCCTCGGATCGTGATATTGGATGAGACGATGGAATACGTACGAAGCATCGAGTGGATGAGATTCATGCGAGGAACCCGAGCACTCTATGTCGGTGAAGAGCTGTTGTGGGAAGAACAGTAAAACGTGCGGACTATTTACCCTGTTTTGAATTTGTACATTGTCCAGACGGGACGAGTTCACAATCATATTCCTGCATCCAGTTTACGCGCACAACTTATTACACGCAGAGCGTACATCGTCCTCGAGCACGTAAAACGTCACCGATCTCAGACGCAAAGTCACAAAGTTCCATCGAGGCCTTCTCGTCCTGAGCGACCATAATGCAGAAATCCTTCCAATCATCTGACAACTCGGCGCAGTGCAGAGCCAGTTGCTCAGACTGTGCCAGACTCCACGGGTACCAAGCATCCACTGCCCCGACCGTCCTGAGGCTATATGCCATTCGAATGCAGTCGGTGACCCACGCGCCATCGTGATAGAACTCGGCCAGAAGACTGGTAATGTCCATTCCTCGCCGACGCATCGTGCAGAGACTCGTACTGAGCACACCAGCAAGCATGAAGAGACGCTTGGGCTCGCACTTGACATTAATCATGGTGTGCCATAACGAGCATGCGACCCCGTCTGGAACGAGGAACTCGGCGAATATTTGTCCCAGATCGCGAGCGGTGCGGACCATACTCCGAACCAGTCAGCTGCCCAAAATGCACCCCTGTTTCGCCGTTCGAAGCTTTGCTGTATTAGCGCATCGTCCGTCGTATCGGGGTCGCAATCGTCTGATGTCGCAAGAGATGCCAGATTACGGACTGCACGGTGCAGGTCCTCGAAGAGGTCGTCGTAGTTCATAGACGTTGCATCTACGCTTTGCATCTCCACACGATACACGTCCTTCAAGAGACCAAGCGACAGGACTATGACTCGAAGCGACCACGAGGAGCGTTTCATGACGGGGGAATTGAAGAGCCGAAGCAGACGCTGGATATCGGATATGCGAAACGCGTCAGGATGTGTTCTCTTTCGGCTGGCTTCTATCAAGACCGCAACATCTAACACCATCGCGCAGACAAGACTGTCGCAGATAAGGATGGTGTGACTATCAACCAATAGCCTGCTCCAGAGCTCGATGCAGCGTAGGCTTGGAACGTCTTTCCCTTGAGTAACGGAGGACAGGCGCGTGTGCACGAAGCTCAGCTCGGGGTCCGAGCACTCCTCAAGCGACCCCATCGCCTCAAGAATGCGTAGTCCTGCTACTACGGCGTACCGAGGATGCTCGATCGTCTCGTCTAACAGAAGGGCGCAAACAGCAAATGCGCTGGATCGCGAACGTAGCTCGTATCTCCCTTCCTGGACAAGATACATGACTGGTTCGTGTCGTCCGGTGATCTTCCAGTTCATCGCGGCTTCCAACAGACCCAGGTCAAAGGCAGCAGTAGCGGGGAGCGTCCGCGGACCCAATAGGTAGTATGACCAGCGAATATTGAAGTCTCTCCAGGAATCCGTCCAATAGTGGGAGAGCACAAGCGTGCTCTTCAGGGACCGAGCGTAATCGAGCATCGCCATATGGTCATTGTACTGAAGATTGAACGATGATGAGCCTAACTCGTGGAATATCTTGGAGAGCCGTGCAAGAAGATCGTACTGGGCATCGCCTTGCATAAGATAGCTTATGGTCGGAGAAGTAGGGCCTATAGACCCGATAGCCTGGACTGCCAAAGAGGCAATTTGTTCGTTCGACGACGCTAATAACAGGCTGAGTGCGCCGGCAGTAAGCTCTGGGGCACGACTCTCAGCTAAACTGTCCGCCCAAGTGGAGGGGCTCGTTCGCGCCATGAGCTCTTGTCGAGCACGGAGATCTGCGAATTCTAGGATCCTCTGAACGTATTTGGCCAGAGGAAAGGACGAGCGCAGGTAGGTGGTGAGAATATGTGTGGTGCACCGCGCAGCAACGGTCATAAGTTGCTCATGCGCAGCACACCAGATGTCGAGGATCTGAGTCGTAAGAGGCGTCCTGAAAGGGCAGGCTACGTTCCACAACGGGATGAGCAGGCCACAGATGTACAGACCACCAACTGGAAGGATGATCGCAATGAGCGCGTAGGCAATTGCGCCGTCTAGTGGTAGAATAAGGAGCACGAGACCAGTAAGGAACAAGAAGAGCGCCAAGTGAAGCGCCGCTGGCAGCGACGAGATGATTCCGTCTACATGCCATCGCCGCAAAGCCCCTGAGTAGAGCATATGCCTGCGCGCCCAGTGTGCTGCCGACTGAGAAGGCGCCGTCATGCGAGTGTGGTACTCCTGAAGCCACTGTTTGGCTAGGATGCAGAGAAGAGCGACGAGCAAGGAGATGACGAGGCTGACAAGCCATAGTGCGTTTATCCACCGACTATTATTGCTTTCAGGGGTGACCTCGAGCGGCTGCAAGTGGCGAACGCTCGAAGTCGATGCGTTCTGAGCGCTGGCAATCGCAAACAGCACGTCGGCCATGTACGCCACAGGATCGGGACGTAGCGACTTGTACGAGTCGACGATGAATGTTGTCGACACAGCAGAAAACAAGCCAGACTAAAGGAGAAGCAAAGATATCAGAGCAAAGTTTGAGATGGCGCGGATGATACGAACGAAAATAAGCAACACGTCCAACGTCCGATTCCATGACTGCAAGGCCGCCGTGTCTGGGCCGGTCACTTCCTCTCGATATGCCGTCCAAACGCGGGCGTTGTCTGCGGCTTCCTCTCCAAAAGCGTCGGTGCGAGAACGATCCATGTTTGGTCAGCGCTGTAGAGGACGTGACGGGACAAGATGAAGAGGCATCCGCTTTTCCGAACTCCGGATCCGCCCTTTTCCCGTCAACCAGTGCAGCGCCCAGCGCCCAGCGCCCAGCGCTCAGCGCTCAGCACCCGACACTGTTTGATCTCGGAAGCTCTCGAACAGCGCGGAAGCTCAAACGGATGTTCGCTTGTTGCATAGGGAGAAACGCAGGCTGATCTAGGAGTTGCGATCCAGGACTTGTACAGTTGCAGAACTACTAGTATCGAGTGACAAGGCTTCCTTGCATGAATGCTTTGCAGCGTTGGGACGTCAACGAGGTGCCCCCCAGGGAACGTTTGGACGATCAGTTATCCTAATCTACTGGTGCCATGGCGCTCAAATCAACTCTCTGTGCGCTGTGCTTCCGAGTGTGCCAATATTATTGTGAGCTACGTGAAAGAACCCCTGGACCGCTTTGGTCTTGCAAGCAGGGCCTGGGTACCTCCCTGTCTCTTACTGTAACTACCCCATGTGCACCACTCATTCCTAACGCCCGGGTTATCCGACAAAGGTGTACAACCAGATTTCTTCGCCAACGCGGCTGAAGATAGAACGACACTCAGCAGACGAGGAGGCCCAGCAACATTCTCGACACATTTCCAACACCTGTGCGCTTTCAGGAGGGCGTTGAGTTGTAGAGATTACGGCACACTATCCCTCGTCAGAGGAAGTTGTAGCCTCGGGAGTGAGTCCGGCGCCGGTGGTAGATATACCCATATCTCCGCTCGACTCTCACTCTACCCAAGATCGATTCTGATCGAACACAATTGCACGTCTTGATCACACACCGCGCACCTGCGACTGCGTCTCTCGGACGGACGAATACAGTACCAGTCAAGATTGAAGCAGTGCACATATGAAAAAAGGAGAGTTGTACAGATGTGCGATGTTCAGTGCTGCAGCTACATACTTCACCCATCCGACTCCCCTAGGCGAAATGCTTCTTGAGCTTGTCCTAAACCAATCGTCAGCACGCTAATCAACACAAAAGAAAAAGAAAGAGCAGAGACGCACGTTAACGGCGTCCATATACGCAGTCGTCGTAACCCAATGCTCGCGCTTCACTCTTCACACCCCCATCCTCAGCACCACTACCAAACAACGAACACACAGCACGCACCCTTGAGTCCCATGAATAGCAATAGCAAGATCCTTAGTCATAACACCCTCCTTATCGATAAGCTCCACACACGCCCCCTCCAACGTCTCGCAAAACTTCTTCAGCGACGCATTATCGTCCAGTTTCGCACGGAAGGCGAGGCCGCGGGTCCAGGCGAAGATGGAGGCGACGGGGTTTGTGGAGGTTTCGTGGCCCTTTTGGTGCTCGCGGTAGTGCCGCGTTACAGTGCCTGGGATAGGATGTAAGGAGGAGGGAAAGGAGGAGGGAAAGGAGGATGGGAGGGGAAATGGGGACGGACCGTGTGCTGCTTCTGCTTCGATGGTCTTGCCGTCCGGCGTGATAAGTTCGCTCGTCATCATACCCAACGAGCCGAATCCTAGGTAGACATAGACACAAAGCACAAAAGTCCATCAGCATCAGCGCGCACTTCAAACATCAAACAGAAACAGGACGCACCTTGCGCAAGAATGTCACTCTGCACATCCCCGTCGTAATTCTTACACGCCCACACGAACCCGCCGCTCGACTTGATCGCTTGCGCGACCATATCATCGATAAGCCGGTGCTCGTAATAGATCCCCGCGCTCTCGAAGGACGTTCTATACTCCGCCTCGTAGATCTCTTGGAATATATCCTTGAAGCGCCCGTCGTACTTCTTCAGGATCGTGTTCTTCGTCGACATAAACTAGAAGGAATGGAATGTGAGAACGATGGAGGTTGGCAAGGAAGGGACGGACCAAAGGCATCTTCTTCTCGAGCGCCATCTTGAAGGACGAGTGCGCAAAGCCTGTGATACTCTGCAAGCCGAGCGCGTCAGTAATCGGCCTGCGCACTACTTGAGCGTACGTGGACGCACCTCGTCCGTGTTGTACATGCTCATCGCGACACCAGGGCCCTTGAAATCAAACACATTCATCTCCACCTACAGCACCACCCACCACCTCATCAGCTTCCCTGCCCTTCCAGAAACGCACAGACGCACCTTCTGTCCCCCCTCGGGCGTAAAGACCAACTGCAACTTGCCCGGTCCAGGGACAATATAATCCGTGCTGCGATACTGGTCTCCGAAGGCATGACGGCCGATGACGATGGGCTTCGTCCAGCCTGGGACGGGCTTGGGTATCGAGTCGAGGACGATGGGCTCGCGGAAGACGGTGCCGCCGAGGATGTTGCGGATCGTGCCGTTGGGCGACTTCCACATCTGCTTCAGCTTGAACTCTTCGACGCGCGCTTCGTCGGGCGTGATGGTCGCGCACTTTGCGGGAAGGCGTATGAGTTAGACGTCGAGCGCAGGACGAGCCTGAGGGAACATACCTTGATGCCAACGCTGTACTTCAGAATAGCTTCGGCGCTGTCGATTGTTACTCGGTCTTCCGTCTAGAATCCACACAAGTATGAGCGATGAGCAGCTAAAGCAGCGTGGACATGCGCGCACCGCGTCGCGATGCTCGAGCCCAAGGTCGTAATACTTGATGTCCAGCTTCAAGTACGGAAGGATGAGCTGCACCGAGGGCCTCGTCAGCAGCAGCAGCCAGCACATGACGCGACGACCTACTTCCTCGCGAATCTTCTGCCATATAATGCGAGTCATTTCGTCGCCGTCCAGCTCGACAACCGGGTTCGTGACGACAATGCGCTTGTCAGCACCTGCAACGCACAGAAACGAGTCAGTTCTGAGGTACGACTAAGAATAGCGTAGAGTATCGAGTACGACGTGACAGCGATTCTTAGGCAGAGAACGAGCTGGCAGGCAAGACAGTGCCCCGCCTCGCCGTAAGGCTGTAGTCGAGCCAAAGCCGTACAGCGTGAGCTGCAGTTGAGCAGCCTTGGTCGCAGGGACGTCGGCCAAGGCATGCACAGCGCATGCAAGGGCCAGAACGACCCACACGAGTTGACCAGTACACACACGCCGACGCCAGCAGGCTACAGGCGGGGAGCCATATCGTTCCCAACGAATGGGGCCAGACGCCAGCGCAGAGCTCCGTGCCAGAGAACACGACCAAGCTATGTACTCACCAGTCGCCATTGTGCGCCGCGCGGCCAGGCTGGCGAGCGGGCGTGCGACCACCCGAAGACTGCGACGTGCGAGCATGGTGGTGGTGGGTGACGAAGGATGAAAATCCGGGGTAAGAGATCAGACGTCGAGGTCAACCAGCGGAGCGGAACAACCCGCGCCGGTCGTCCGGGAGCCCCTGGCGCATGCAGATGTCAACGAGTCCGACGTGTCTTCGGTCAATTGGACTGTCGTTCAGCGCTGGGGTGAGATTGGTTTAGAGGTTACAGTACTGACGAAGGGAGCAACAATACCAGTATTACCATATACCTCCCGCCATATTGTGAAAGCGTGAGCATGGATAAGTAAGGAGTATGCTTGCAGGAGCGAGGGAGACAGGCATTGATAGCTCAAATTGAAGCGGAGGGAAGTGATTGGCAGTAGGTTGCCCATTCGCAACTGATTCATATCCACCACGCCGTGTCGCCAAAAAAATGTGCTGAAAGACTTAGGAGCACTAGAGTCAGAGAATCTTACGCAGGGCGAGAGCACCGGTGGAGAGAGGTTGGTAAAAGCGGGACAGAGTCAACTTGAAGCCGGGATGTAACCCGAATCGCACGAGTTCTGAACGCTGAAGAGCAGCAAGAACGAGCGGAACAAGCCAGTAGCCTGATTCCAGCATTCAAGTGCATCTGTAATCCATAACCAGACGTGTGAGCGAACTAGATGTGGACGGCGAGTCAGATTCTCCCCTGAAAAGCCAAGCCGGAATCGCCGGTAGCCCGCGCGCAAGACGTCCTGATCCTATAGCCGCAGCTCACTGATGGTAGGAAGTCAAGGAGGCAAACGCCTCGCGTGTAAGTCCGCTTGACATTGAGCCCGAGGATCGTCGCTGCAACTCACGAACACCTCAAATCATGTGAAAGGTCGCATTGGTAAAGAGAGACATTAATCTCTACTAATCCCAACGAAACGTGACGATTTTTAACGAATGATACGTTGCAGAGTAGAATTACGCAACAGTGCCCCTGGCAAGACAAAGCGAAAGAGTTTCTATGGATGCGTGCAACATCCCCATGATCACGAGCGAGAAGAAAGATTAGTCTAGTTGTAAGGCTTGATCTGGTCGCAGTGCGCCTCAGCAGCGACGTAGAAGTTGTCGAGGTTCTGGTTGAGCGCCGCACGGAGGGCGCCGTGCGGGTTCGGGTACAGCGCGACCGTCGAGTTCACAAACTATTGCGAGTATCAGTATCAGCGCCGGGTTGACGATGAGTAAGGTACGAACCTTCTCGTACAATGCGCAGACGAGCTCAGTCTGCGTGCCCATGAAGTTCGGATCCGCGACGAAGTTGTTAACTAAAAGTAGAACCCGTCAGCCTCGTCAACACAAGATAATGAGCCCAAAATACGTACCAGAGCCATTGTTGAACCCAGGAATATAATCATGCGCCGCCTGCACAAAGTCCAATTCCGAGTCGCTCGCGCTACTCACAGTCCCCCTCCGATGAAAATCCTTCGGCATCCGATGATCTTCAAAGAATCCACGCATGACTTTCAGATCGAGTCCCGTCTCGCCTGCCGCGCGCAGACGGCCGTCGATGAAGAAGACGATGGGGAAGACGGCCTCGACGAAGGCTGTGTTGAAGCGCGGGTTGGCGAACTGTGCGAGTTAGTGACGAGCCAAGAGGAAGTGTTAGAGGTGTGTCAATGAAGAGGGAGATTACGTACGTTGAAGGTTGGGTTGCGGGCGATGCTGTCCTGGACGCGCTGGAAGCGGACCTCCGCCGCGGCGGAGGCGTTGTACTTGCCACCGCCGACTTTGTTGCTAATGTCGACGAGCTGGGAGATGAGGCATATATTAGCGTGCGAACAGGTATAAGGGGCTGGATAAAGTCGCACCTGCTGGAAGAGCGTCTCGTTGAAAGAGTGGTTGTCGCCGAGGAAAGCGTCGCTCCGGGTCAAGCTCGCATCACCTGGAGTCGAGGTCAGACGCGCTCCGGGCTAGCTGATACACGCTCTGACGTACCCTCGAACGTTCCGTGCGTGTTGAGACCGCTCGCGAGGGCCGGCGGGGGAGGAGCATGTCCCGTGAGCCACGACATGCCGCCTAAGATGCGATCGGTGAGCGAGGGGAGCGAGGGGAGCGAGCAAAAGCGTAACGGTACCGCTACTCACCAAGGCTGAGAAGGTTCGTCAAGTGGTTGCCGTTGACGAGGAAGGCGGCGTAGGTGACCTGCGCATCCGAGTCGCGTCAGGGATAACAATGAAGTCTGGCCGGATTGAAGACTCACGAGCACAGCGCGCTTCCTATGTACCAAATATCGTCAGCAATGTATATGTAACGCGTCAAAGACATTAAAGCGTTACCATTCCATATTGTACCCTGCGAATTGTTAGATCGTGGATACGCGAGCTGAACAGCGCACACGTACCATTTTGAACGGCGGTGACGATCTCACCGGGCGTCACAATCCCGTTGCGAGGAAGCCACTACACGACGGTCAGCCAAAGATCGAATTGACGCGAATGAATTGAAGAACGTACACCGTGCGACGCCAATGCGTTGAGACCGGGGCATGGACCTACGTAGCAAATCCGGATCGGTCAGCGTGACACTTGGGATCAAAGTCCAATGCTCATACCGCGCTGGTCGCCTGCACGAAGTGGCTTCCACTGGTGGTCCTTGTCGACGACCAGCTTCAACGAGGTGTCCGTGATCGGGGGAGGAATCGGCTGTCCACCGACGACCTTGACGCTACGCGCGAACGCGTCGACTTCGTCGCGCGTAAGACCGGCCAGGGAGTCGTAAGGCTGGAGCGCAGGGAAGGCGAGAACGCCGACGAGCTGAAGGAGGACGGAGAGCTTGACGGAGAGGAGCATCGCAAAGATAGAGTAGCTGGGAAGTTGTAGGCTTGAGAATGAGAAAGTGAGATGGGCCGCACCTTTTATACGACGCCCTGAGTAACGACGTTTTCGTCACGGAGACAGCAGCCGCTTTGAAGGAGAGGTTCCGAAACCGAGAGGAAGTTGATCCACCAATCGCATTCGTCGCGTTACTGTGGGCCTTCTCGCAACTCGGCATACGGGATATGTGCGGGCGGGCACTGCTACCGACCGATGGACTTCGAAATTCGCCTGCACTACAAACGCGCTGCATTCGACCTTACTGTTGATATGGCATTTGAGCCGCGTACGAGGCATATTCAGCCCAAGCCTTTTTGAGAAGATGCCACAGGTCGTACCTGGGGGTGCAGAGCCTAACGTCGACAAGTCCTGGCACCGCTGTCCGAGGCAGTAATCGCGTACAGTCAACCACTGGATTCAAAGCATAAAACGGCGTGCATGTTGCATGAGAAACGTTCATTTGCCGTGCACTGTAATGCTGCTTACCCCCGGAGGAACCTCAATTCACCGATAGTGGCTGTCCGCGTCAAAACGGCGGCCGTGTTCGTTCTCGTGTTACGTTTCGGCCGCTATATACGAAATTATCTCCCGGTCCACCCAGCACCGCAGCCCTCGGTGCGTTGAGCCAGATGTCATGGAACACCGCCAGGTGTAGTAACCTCCTCCCTCGTCCAGAACAGCTGTTCTCCTACGTAGATGTCGTGCGCGTATCGTGTGAGTGCTGTGATATCTGCGCATTGGACGTCGGCCACGGACGGCTCCTTGAGAACTAGTCGAGGAAGGAGTCGAACTGTGTCGTCTGCAGTTAGGCGGAGACGACTCTGTAGTAGATCCTTCTCCTTTGACAGTTTCGAAAGATCGGATACGAAGAGTACAAGACTGGCGGTGTACAACCGTGGGACGCAGAGGGTATTACTGTTCGGCTGACGAGGAGTAGGCCACTCCAGAAGGTCCAGCTCGAGCTGGATGAGAGAGGGAAGCGTATCAATCTGCTCCATCATGGCGTCCATCTGCCAGCACTGGATCGTCAATGTCGTCAGGTTGACGAAGCAGGAAGTGCCGAGTACAGCGAGTGCTGCCTCGAAACTGCTTTCATTGAATGTGAAGCACATTCTTTTGTCGTCGTCTTCGATTGTAGCGATGTATGGGACTATATCCATAGTCCAAGAAGCGTGCTGGTAGCTGGTCCATAGAGGGAGTATACACTGCGCAGCGTGCGCTCCGTCGATCCTGACGTATCGGAGGTGCATCCCGTAGAATTGCTCGATGTATGACGTTAAATCGCAATCGGATTCGAGACGAATGTCGACGAGCGTGTCAGGAGGCGGGGCCTCGGGCAAAAAGGGTACTGAAGCTAGAGTGATGAATTCGAGCCGAAGATTGACTAACAGCGGACAGAGTCGGAATAGCCGTCGCGCGTCAGATGGCAACCAGCCCCAAAAGTGCGTCAGAAGACAGAAAGGGCTACGTCCTGCCGATGGCAGTGCAAACGGGCCGCGGATTTCAACGTAACGTGCGTTGGGAGCCCAATCCGAATTGAGCATCGTAACATGGGGGGAACAACTGACGAGTGACTGCAAGCGTGGCATAGGATGCATGAAGAATGCAGCAGATGATGCGGCTTCGGAGCCGTTGATAGTCAAAGAGCGGATTCGTGAAGACTCCGATGCCAGAAGCTGCAGGATTTGGTCATTTTCGTCGAAGTAGCTCGAGTATGCGATGTCTAGCGGTGCCCATTTCGAAATCGCCAACAGGTGCTTCACACCTTCTAAGCGCCTTCTATCGGAGAGTCTCGAGATATTGACTTCACTCCAGAGGGACGGTGCGTTGCGAGTGATAGTTCGAATAAGACGCGATGTGCGCGTGAGGCGCACGATGTCCGAGAGAGGGAGGTGGGAGAAAGCCTGCACGAGCAGTTCGGGGGGAAGCTGGGTAAGAACTCCACAAGCCGTGTCGTTGAATCGCTCCGCGGCGTCAGCAGCGGCGCTATGCACTACATCCATAACGGCTTTGATTGCCGCCATCATGTCGACGTCGAGGCCAGTGCTGGGACGGGATTAATGATTGTCGGCATCGCTCCATATAACACGCACGTAAGACAATAATCGTGAAGCAAGGCGGCGTGGACGCTGTTGTAGATAGCGTCGCGGCGTTCTTGGCTTAGAGTCATGGTCGAAAGCAAGCCTGCAGAGAACGAAGAATGCCCAGACAAAACCGGCCAAACCGACCAAACCGACCAACCGGTCGTGTCAACCGCTTCGGATCACAGTACCGAACCTTCGATCGAGCGCATCGAGCGCCCGGTCAGCGTCGGGCAAACTTTGCGCTTCTTTGTGCCGGCGCTCTTCCCGTCATCGTCGTTTGGTCGTCGTCGCCAGCGCTGCCGCCGCCATCACTGTCCCGCGACACCCATAATCTATACACACTCTTGTGTATTCGTAGAATCCATTTCGTATAAACCCTCGCATCCCCGTTTCATAATCACGCTCTGCGGAAGAATGTACGGAAGGACTATACTGTATTAGTATACTGGGAGACGACGGAGGATGTGTCATAAGTTATCATATAAGTTACACAGACGTTTCTACACGCGAAATGACGAGAGACGTCGAGCTGCAGCTGAGCGACGGGGAGAGCGGGTGCGATAAAAGTGGGCGCGTCGCGATGGGACGTTGCTCATGCTGGCGCTGTGCACAAGTGGTGCCCTGATGCGGTTGAAAATGCCTCGCTTGGACCCTCGCGTGCGACGACATGATACTCTGCAAGGGCTGAGACGCGCGCAGGCGCCGCAAGTAGACAGGGGTGCGCATGCAGCGCGAAAGCTCGCACGGCAGCACAACGCGGATACATCGCTCAGGACGTCGTCGACGCCGACGACGCGCTTGCCATGAGTGGCGACGGTCGTGGCGGTGGTGACACGGTGGACACGCTGCGAAAAAGTCGCGGTGTGTCGCACGCGGCACGCGCTACGCGAGAGCGCCAGTGCGCATGGGCGGGCCCCCGGGCATGGGCAGCGGTCTCGCCTGAAGGCCTGAGCGAGCTCGATCGAGGTCGGCCGCGGTGCCGTTTATGGATATGGTGGGCGGGTAGTTGGCTTGGTCGGCTTGGTCGGTCGGTTTTGGGCGGGGTTTCGTCGTTCTGAGCCTGCAAGCCGTGCCGGTAATAGCCGACCCGTGTGAATAGCGCTGATCCGGAAGTCTCGGCCACGGCGCAAACGGTAATGCGGAACCCAGTACGGGAGCCCAACCGTTATCCCCGCAGTATTCTAAGAACCGGCGTTCTTCTACTCCGGCAGCTCTTCCCGTATTCCGCCTGGAAAGGTGAACTCATTCGCAAATGTAATGCAACACACACGTACTACTACATTGCAGTAGTAACAGTACGTACACCAAAGTCTAGAATGGAAGAGGCAACCCCTGCACGGCTCCTAGGACCTTACCGCTCATGATATCACCGACACTTGGCCCAGGAACGGGCAGCTCTGGCACGGCATCGACACTCGGCAGGCCGCCGCTCGGGACTGGTAGACTACCCGTTCCACCCGCGGCGTTGGGGGCCGTCGGGAGCGAGCCCGCGTTGAATGGCCCAGTTTCGTTCGAGTTCATATCTATCGCCGTATTTGAGTTCGAGTTCGACATGTACAATCAGCTGCGGGTGAAAAGTGAGACGCACTAATTCCAGGTATCGGTGCGCCTAGGACGATAGCGATTGTGAGGATGGAGAAAGTGAGGGTGAGAGCGTGCATGTGAAGGAGTGTGAGGAGCAACTGCTGTGATAGTGGATTGGGAAGACGGTTGGGACCTTCAGCAGCACGGACGTGCCGACCATATATATACCCAGAACTGTGCCACGTAGTAGCCTTCTAGAAGGCATTAGCTTAGAAGAACAAGCACCGCTTCTTCTCATGAATGGGCGTCGACGATTTAGAATCATAGTAGCCTTCTAGTCGCTACGATTGAAGCGGCTCGCCTCTGACACGGCTGTGTCGAGGCGGCTTGCAGATGAGAACGAGTGATCTACTAGGTTGAGGCTTGGTTACTTCGCCCGTATTTTTCGTGTCAGGCTAGTAGAATTGCAGACGGAGGCTCGTGACATTATTAGTGTTACGCGCCATATTGACCAAGCTTAGAAGCCCGTGAACGTGAACAAAGCATCGTCGTGATAGAAATCAAGAGTATAGGAAAGGAGCGACGTATACAATTGACCCCGACTGAATCGTTTACAAGACCGCCACAGACAGACACGAGCTCAAGCAAGGTAGGTAGGTAGGTAGGTAGATTCGGAGCTGACGGGCCTACAAAGACTGCCTCCGCTTCGGAGTAATACAGTGATGCCACGACTACAAGACGAGACACTACATGCATTATCCGGAATACCAACCCTCCCACCCAGTACAACAACCTTTCTGCGCGGTAGTTTTTCCCGTGTCAATAGAAGTCGCTGCATCTACAGAATCACCACGAAGTAAACTGTTACGGCACACGAGGTCTGCACTTGTCTGCACCACATCCCTCGTGCCCGTATCTCTTTTCGCCGCTCTGTCTGCTGCATATGCTCCTCCTCCCCGACACTCCACGCACCCTTCGACACCCCGCGTCGCAGACTCCTGACGGCTGAAGCTATTGTCTTGTCGTCGAGGATAGACGTGGGCTATATCGCACGTCGTCGATCTCCTTTCGCTCGCTTCGATCGATGCATGTCCACCCATCCGCTTTGGCACACTCCGGACTCTATGCCCTTCACCACTGCCAGGACAGGTACAAACAGCGATCACGTACAGGATTGCATGGGACGCCGATGGGC
The DNA here is from genome assembly GCA_001632375.1 of Exidia glandulosa HHB12029. Classification (NCBI taxonomy): domain Eukaryota; kingdom Fungi; phylum Basidiomycota; class Agaricomycetes; order Auriculariales; family Exidiaceae; genus Exidia; species Exidia glandulosa. The sequence continues at coordinate 280 of KV426623.1, read as the reverse complement.
CGAGATCACCGGTCGGACGCGCGGCCTTTCTGCTTACACCACGGAATTGAGTCATGCCGGCGAACGCGTGTGCGATCTCTGCCGTTCGCATCCAGATCACCACGTCCCTGGGATCTCTCGCCTCTCACTGTCGCCTCACCACGCTCACCCCCTCCCCTGCCGTTCGCCATTGGATCGCATGTTCGACTGGAGGTCAACATACTGCTATTACCACGCTTGCTCGGACGCACCCGTACCTCCTCGCACATGTGCTGTACGTTCCCTTGTTATACCCGCCATA
>KV426621.1:3568-14342 GCA_001632375.1 Exidia glandulosa HHB12029 | reverse complement strand
TGGCGTTGCCTTGGGGGTACGCTCCGCGGGTGCCAGTCGAAATACTTGTCGTACTCGGAACCAGCGTCGATATGGAGCATCTTGCGCACGGTGTCCACATGCTGCTCCAGGGTGTAGTTCGGCCACAGGAACCTATTGGAACGAACCTGGATGAGGTATGTACCGTCCGCGCGGTATATCAGTGTCGGTCTGAGGGCATAACTACGGTAAAAGAGGGAACGTAAGTGTTACACCACGTTCGACGCACTGCTGCAATACCTTGGAACGTCGTGTCCGCTTTCAGCCATGACTTTGTACATGGCCTCGCGAACCGTATCAGGATCGCAGTCCTCGGTCAGCTTGAGTAGTTTTCTGATCTCGCTCGGTGTCAACTTCCAGCCGATGGCCATTCCTCGCTTCACTGGCAGAGTGGTCCACGAAGGCCTAGTAACTACCTTCAGCCGAGCAATTGAGTGGGTGGTGCGAACTCACGATGCCGCCTTCGCTCCCTCCGAGGAGGCGGGCTTGGGTCGGGACAATGTGGCGGGTGGCATGAGGATGACGGGCGGTATCAACGTGGTTGGTCCGACTTTGCGATGTTATACTACTCGAGAAACTAAGACATGGACAACGCGCGACAGCGGATTGAGCGACAGAGCTCTGACCGAAAAGGACTCACTGGCGTCGCCTCGGGGGTACGTTCCGTGGGTGCCAGTTGAGATAATTGTCGTACTCTGAACCAGTGTCGATATGGAGCATCTTGCGCACGATGTCCACATGCTGCTCCAGGGTGTAGTTCGGCCACAGGAACGCGTTGGAACGAACCTGGATGAGGTATGTATCGTCCGCGAGGTATCTGAGGGTCGGTCTAAGATCATAACTAAGGCAAAAGACGGAGCGTAAGACGACGCGACACCGCGGTCGACTATGCATTACCTGGGAACCTTGTGTCCGCTTTCAGCCATGATGGTGTGCATGGCCTCGCGAACCGTATCAGGATCGCAGTATTCGTCCTCGGTCAGGTTGAATAGTTTTCCAATATCGCTTGGGGTCAACTTCCAGCCGATGGCCATTCCTCGCTTCACCGGCAGGGTAGTCCACGAAGGCCTGAAGAGTGCCTTTAGTCGAGCAAGGGAGTGAGTGGTGTGACCTCACGATTCGGCCTTTGCCCCCTCCGAAGAAGCGGGTTTGTTGGGAGAGGTGGCGGGCATTAGGATGGAGGGCGGGATCAACGACCGTTCCCGCTTGCACGCTGCGTCCCGCGCTTCTCGGCCGCTCCGGACCCTCTCACCCAACGTCACCCCGACAGTTCAAACCTGAGCTGGGTCAGGTTTGAACTTCACACGGCTGTCTGAGCAAGCCGTCATAGCCAGAGGCAGTAATTAGGGTAAAAGGGGCTACATCGACTTGTGCACACCGTGAAAGGACAACTCCCAATAAGGCGTCACTACAGCCTAGCAAGGTCGCGCAAGACCATACGGTTACGGTTGTGAGATTATATCAATCCTTGCACACAGAGGATCGGTCTCAAGCGTCTCATCTGGAGATTTCTGTCGTACTGCGGTACATTGCGGCGCGCCGTTAACGTGTCACTGCTGCAATCAGCACACCAGTACCCGATGTAAGAAGGCACAAGTTTGCGAAAGGATCTGCGAGTTACGACAATTTACGCACAGCGGTGCGGTTAGAGACATGGTCATGGACAACTCTGATCGCGACAGCAGATCTATGATCAAGCGACAGAGTCTGACCGAACAGGAGTCACTGGTGTCGTCATAGGGGCACGCTCCGCGCGTGCCAGTCGAAATACTGGTCGTACTCGGAACCAACGTCGATATGGAACATCTTGCGCACGGTGTCCACATGCTGCTCCAGAGGGTAGCCCGGCCACAGGTACGTGTTCGTACGAACCTGGATGAGGTATGTATCATCCGCGAGGTAACGAATGGTCGGTTCGAGTGCAAAACTACGATAAAGAGGGAACGTAAGCGCTACACCACGTTCGACGCACTGCTGCAATACCTGGGAACGTCGTGCCCGCTTTCAAACATGATGTTGTACATGGCCTCGCGGACCGCATCAGGATCACAGTAATCGTCCTCGCTCAGGTTGAATAGTTTTCCAATATCGCTCGGTGACAACTTCCAGCCGATGGCCATTCCACGCTTCACCGGCACTATGGTCCACGAAGGCCTGGAAACTACCTTCAATCGGGTAAGTAGGTGAATTGTGTAACCTTACGATTCCTCCTTCGCTCCCTTCGAAGGAGCGGGTTTGGGTCGGGACAATGTGGCGGGTGGCATGAGGACGAAGGGCGGGATCAACTTGGTTGGTCGGACTCTCAACCTGGATTGTCTTCTTACTCTCGTCTACTGCAACGGAGGAAAATATCTTGCGGCCCTCACCGTCCTGCTCGTCCAGGGAGTCGTGAAGCGGCGCTTGAAGCTGTGTTGTTTATAAGGGTGCCGACAAGTTTTGAGCGCCGCTTCACGGCACTCTTCCTCTTGGCTGCACGCGTCCCAAACCACCATATAGTCCTGGCCTCTCGAGCGTAACACCTAAACCTTCCGCATGGAACCCTCTATTGCGCCTCTGTCCGACGAACCGCACAAGACATTCACGCAGATTACCCTGAAGAGATTCAACGATGCCGTCGCCGGATTCCATTCGCGGTACGTACCTTTTCGACACTCTCCAGTCCTCTTGTGCACGGGCCAGCGTTAAGTCTTGATCCAGGACTAGCGCTTGTTACGTCGCCGATGTCGTGACTGCCATGCACAAGAGCCTTACGCTGGCGCTCGTACCCGAACTCCGGCGAATCAACGCCCGCTGCGCGGCAACTGCGCTTCTACCCGACGAAATGCTCTACAGCATTTGGAAGCTTCTGGGGATTGAGGATCGTGTTGCCGTCTCCCAGGTATGCAGTTCCTGGCGTGTCTTTGCTCTCGGTTCTAGACATCTTTGGACCGATCTGACTTCGCCCGGGTGCAACTGTAACACCTGCGCAACGACCTCGCACACTTTAGGCGTTCTTGGACGTCCGAGCCTGCTGCCCGAACTCTTCGCGCGGAGCGCAACGGCCAAATGGACACTCGACCTGACTGTGACACCCTGCACGGCCAAATTTATCCGTTCTTTTTGGCAGGTCGTGGGCGAAACTAGCAGTAAAGCTCGCTTGGATAGTCTCACCTTGAGGGTTATGGATCCCGACTTCCCGAGCTACTTTCGACTTCCTCAACCGCTTCCTGTCCTGCGCAAGTTGACGCTGGAGTGGTGTGCTGGCTCAAAGGGATACGACGACCGCAGGAGGATATACATTCACTCGATCTTTACGAACCTTGAGTCCATACAGCTGGGAGGGGGATATTCGATTCACTGGACTCTTCTCCCTGATAGGCTTCCACTAGGAACAAATTCATTCCCACCGCACGACGCTTCGAAGGCAACTACGAATACGCCAATCGACGTCTGGATGCCCAAGCTCAGGACTCTAGATTGCGGATTCCGAGACTTCGATGGACTATCTCGTGCGCTGGAGTGCTGTCCTCAGCTGGAAACCCTTCATGCGGACCTCTCGCGGTTCGCGCCTCAGGGTTATCGCGGACTTCCTTCGACCATCATGTCCGACATCATTCCACAGGTCATTTCGAAGATTCAACCTCTACTATCTCGTCTGCGGAGCATTACTGTATCGAACATCAGCGCACTAACTTTCGGCGACATTGTCAAGTACAAGTTATTTCGCTACCCTCAGATGCAAGAGATCTCCCTCGCATACGGCTTCACTTACAGCCAGCGCCCTGTCTCCGACGGCCTCAATATTTTGCATGACCTTGATCATCCAGAGAGGACAGTCACCTTCTTAGGTCAGGAGACGTGGACGATGGAGGGGACATACGCTGCGGGCCGTAAGAGAAAGGTCCATTTCCAGGGAGGCCCTGACAACTTCCGGACCGTCGGAGGCACTTACCTCAATTTCGTCACGTCTCTTTTCTTCTATGGCTCGTGGTCTCGTAGTGCAGTGCCAGTGTTGCCACCCTCCGCACTGATGCCAGTGTTTCCAAGCGCACATACGGTGACTATCGCAACTCGGAGCGCCATCGAATTTCTGCTTCAGCTTGCTCCTGTCAATCCACCCTGTCCTCACCTGGAGAACATCCTAATCTCGAATGCCCAGCACGGGGATCGGCTATCTCTGGACTATACCGAGGCGCTTCAACTTGTAAAGACACTGAAAGGCGAAGGCACCACAATTCGCTCGCTCCATATAGGCACGAACACGTCCATTCGTGGACACAGGTTCGTGCTCGAAGGAATCGTCGAGAATGTGACTCTGTCCTGATGAACGGGAAGAACGGACTGCTATTGTAAATGACTCGCGACTGTGTCGTCGTTACAACCTTCGCAATGATAGGAATACACATACAATATTAGAGTACTAGTCTTCAATCGCGCTGTAGCGACGCGCTGCTCGCAGAGAGAAGTTCAAAGCCATCTGAGTCGTCGTCGTCGCCTTCATCGTCTCCTTCCGCGAGGTCCTCGACGATAGTCAATGGTGCGCGTGAACCCGAAATAACACGTCGCGGCCGCGGCGTCTCGTCCGTCTCGTCCGCGCGAGTACTGGCAGGCTCCACGTCCGACATGGCTCCAAGATCCGACTCGGAGTCGATATCGCTCAGCTCGGTCTCGAACGCCGCAGCCGACGACGTCTCGTGGTCCGTCGTCGCGGGCGTATGCATCCCGACCTCATGTCGAGCCTCCATCCGCGTGATATGCGGCTTCAGCAATCTCGTCGCTCGTCCCCCTGGAGCACCTGAGTCGTCCGTCGAGACGGAGACGACACCGTGAAAGCGCGCGACGCAGTGTACGACGTAGCGCGTCCATGGATCCGGGATAGCCCAAACGAGCTCGCCAGGCGTCCTCCGTATCTCATACAACATACCCTCGACTTCAGCCGGGCAAGTATACGGCGCAGACTGCAACCCGAATGCGCCGATCGCATCGCGCCAGCCCAGCAGGGCGTCCTCGACGGCCGCGACGAGCGCCTGCATCCGCGGGCCGGACCCGCGCAACGCACGCCGGACGCCACGCATGCTCATCCGGAAGTGGCCCGCGCGCGCACTCGCGGGGTCGTATGTCGGACGTGCGTACGAGGGCGCGGCCGTTGTGCGCGCGAGACCGGCTGGAAGTGGCGCGGGGAAGGTGGCCTTGGTGCGTGGGAGGAAGAGCTCGTAGTCGGCTTTGGAGGGCGCGACGACGTGCGGGTTGCCTGCGAACCGGGCTGTAGCGGGTCAGTCTCGCATTGGGTCGATGGTAACAGCAAGTAGCCGCACCGTCCTCTCGTCGCCGCTGCTTGCGGCGGCCGTCCCGGTTGCGCGGCGCATAGGTCGCAATCTCTGTGCGGACGCCTGGAACGACAAGTGTGGGGAGCGAAACGTTATCGAGGACGGCAGCCGCCATGGTTCGAGCTTGGACGATGTGCGATGTGTCTGGAACTGCTGCGAGATACAGTAAATGAGGTCAAGATACGCCCGCGGAGTCTATATGCTCGAGCGCTTGTGTCAAGTGGCAGCGGTCCCGGAGAGTCGAGAGTCAACGACGAAAAGATCATTGATACACACGAGCTCTATGACTCGGTCCTTTGATTGCGATGAAATATAAACATACTCTACGATGATCCATAATCAGGCCTCCAGCCAGTCGAGGAACTGGGGCGTAAAGTACGAAAGAATAAGCGTCGCTCCTGCGCGCACTAAACTCTCAGTCGTTTCGAACGCCATCGTTTTCAAGTCGTACACCCCAGCATTCGCACCGGCGACGACCATGGCGTACTCGCCGCTCACTTGGTACACAGCGAGCGGGAAGTCGGCTGCGAGTTCTGCGGCATCCGCGATGATGTCGAGGTACGGCAGACCAGGCTTGACCATGATGATGTCCGCGCCTTCGTTCACGTCGCGTTTCTACAAGAGAAGTCGTGAGTCGGTGATTACGCGCAGCGCAGGGAGATGTTTGTGAAACGTACGATGGCTCGACGGGCAAGCCCCTTAGCTTGGGGAGGCAGCTGGTAGCATTTCCGGTTACCAAACGAGGGCGCGCTGCCTGCTGCATCTCTTCGCATGATATCAGACTTCATTGCGGTCGAAGTGTGGGAGCGTAGACGCGTACCTGAACGGCCCATACAACGCACTGGCGAATTTCGCAGAGTACGACATGAGCAGACATTTGTTCGCCAGACCGGAGTCGATGAGCCCCTGCTTGATCGCCTTGATACGCCCGTCCATCATGTCGCTCGGCGCGACGCAGTGTGCACCGGCCTGGGCATACGCAACTGACACCTCCGCGAGACGCGCGACGGAGGGAGGGGTGTTGATAGTCCCGTCGTCGTTGAGCACGCCGCAGTGTCCGTGAGATGTATACTCGCACAGACATACGTCGACGGCGATGAAGAGGTCCGGGAAGAGCGAGCGCAGTTTCTTTATAGCGAGTATAACGGGCCCGTTCGCGTCGTCTGCCGGTGTCCCTCTTGCGTCCTACATCCCGTTAGTCCATCATTCTCCCCAAGGTATACAGTAGCGCACCTTCTCGCAAGTCAGGGGCACGCCGAACAGAATAACGCTCTTCAACCCCTTCTGCACGAGCGGGCCGACGAATTCCTGCAGCTTGTTGACGCCCCAGCGACATTGGCCAGGCAAGGACGGGATGACGACGTGCGCGTCCGGGTCGTCTGTGATGAAGAGCGGGTACATGAACATGGACTTGGTCAGCGCCCGCTTGCCCTGCCATTCGCGCGAGAGCGGGTGCGCGTAGCCGCCTTGCAATATCGACCTGTTCAGTGTTCTGCTTTAGCGACTCGCCCTCAACGGCTGGTACACGCACGAGATCTCAACCATAGCTGGGTATGGGTGGTGGTCAAGCACAGTTCGAGGCTGTGGACGTTTTATTGGTTTGGCAGCGCTTTGCTTGGACGCCGGGTGAGTGAGAGTTGCGGCCTGCCGGAGCGCAAGCGCGTGCGAGGATCGTCCTCCGGATACGGCCACGTTCTCTTGCCTGTGCTGTGTGCGCTCTGCACAACGTCCGGCCCGAGTTCTACGCGGCTGCCTGACATCTTGCTTGCTATGCGTCGGCACCGACTTCATTCACATTGAGTTCCCCAGCGCCGCCTGAGACTGCAGCTCTTCCAGCTTGGGGCTCGTCCGAAATGCTTACATAGTCACAACGTCTAATAATCTGCGATTGCGTTGCGCCACGGAGTAACGTTGAGTAAAGTGCGAAATGTCACTTCACGCTGTGTAGGTCTCGCCCGCATGGAAAACCCCATATATATGCACCACCGACGGTCTACTTCAAGACGTGTTCCCAGTCAATCGGCATCATAGAACCCCTGCGTCTGCAAGTAGCGCTCATGGTCCTCCCTATGTTTCCTCACACGCGCATCGACAGACCGGCGCCAGACAGGCACCGCAATCTAGAGCGGGTCGACGCATAAGCATCATTCCAGATACGAAATGACATGAACAAGTACGTACCCACGCGATGCAACCGAGTACAGCGTCAACGATGGGATTATTATACGGCGTACTCCCGCGTGTGGAGGCGCGGAAGAGGTGTGTGAGAAAGTCCGCAGCGATATGCGCCTGGCCGCTCCGTATACCTTCGAGGCAGTTTAGAAAGTGATAGCAAGTGATAGCGTTGGCGTACCACTCAGGATAGCACGAGCACCGTCTTCAGGTGATATACCCTCATCGGTTTCTTCAATGGCAAGCGTAATGGCAGGCTTGGTGAGGTTCTCGCGTTCGTAGCCGGCTGTGCGCATCGTGGGCGGGCAGAAGAGGTGCACGTCCGCGTCGTATAGCATGAGCTCCGAGCGGAGGCTGTCCGCCAGTGCTGAGTACGAGTCAGCAAGGCGAGCAGAGGGGGGGAACTGCGGTAGGAGACGTACCGCGTAAAGCAGTCTTCGCAGGTGCGTAGCTCGAGTAACCGACGAAGGACATGTACGCAAGAGTACTTGCGACGAACACTATCTTCACTCCCTTCGCACGCTGCTTAGCCAGCATCTTCGCAGCAGCCTATAATTCGCGTGCGTTAGTCCAAGACGACGGTGCATGTTCAGGTCGTATACGTACCAGAGCTGACCATGCCTGGACCCAGTACCCATCCACGAAGGTCTGCTCCAGCTGCTCGGGCGAAGTCTCAACGAAGAATCTCGGCGTGCTCGCGCCAGCGCAGAAGAACAGCGCGTCCGGCACACGGCCGCCGTGCACCGCGCACGCCGCGTCGAGCGCTGCCTTCGACTCTTCGAAAGTAGCTAGTGAGAACGAGTACGCGTGTATTTGTTGGGTTTTGTCCAGACGCGCTTCCTACAATTGCGAAACCAGACCAGCATGAGCGAGCTGCGAACGAGTGGGCGGCGCCGTGGCAGCACCTCCAGAACTTCCAGTGCCGCGTCTAGACGCGCCTGGTTGCGCGCGATGATGGAAACATGGGCGCCGCGTTTGACGAGGTCGAGCGCGAGGGCCAAGCCTAGTCCTTGGCTGCCGCCCGTCACGTAGCAATGCTGCGACGCGTCAGATCTGAGAGCGTCAAGCGGGGTACGGCGACTAGCAGACATGCCTTAGCGGCCGGGTCCCAGCTGCGCTCAAAGAAACCGAACATGCTGCACGTCGTCGAGAGTGTCGAGCAGAGCCGGAGAGTTAGTGGAAGAGCGCGAAGCCGCACTTGCCACGCATCAACGCCGCCGCGAAGCTCGGTTCACACGGCTTTCATGCCCATAATTGCACGTCAAAGGCGAGATGAGCTCCAGCAGTCAAAAGTATGTTCAGCCTGGAGCGAATTTCGTGAATGAAAGAGGTCAAGCTCTGCATCCGCGTGGGAGAGCGGGCCGGGAATTTTCAAGAGACCGTCCGCCGTCTTGCTCTCGAACGACCACCACGCCGACAAGGCGCATCGTCTACGGGCCTCGCCAGGACCTCAACGGGCACCCACACGTGTACATTTTCCGTGCATCACCATGTCTTCAGCCCCCAAGCGTGAGTCGCAGCGCGCACACCATTTCGGCTTTGTTGACCTCGCTGCCAGCGCCCACCAAGCCCACGCAAGGCCAGACAGACGTCGAGAAACTGCGCGAGCTCAAGATGACCATCCTGCGTGGACAACACCCTATCTTTCGTCCAAATCCAAGTCCAGAGGCGCTATCGCAGCTCTTTCTCGGTCCCCATTCAGCAGCAGTCCAGGCCAACAACGCGCTGTCCAGGAAGCCCGCTACAAGCGGCCCGATGACCGATGTCAAGCCTGCTGCTGCTGCCTCTGCCTCTGTGTCTGCGCCGGGTCCGAAAGCCCCTCCATCGCCGCCGCCTGGCTTGGGTTCTTCTCGTCTTCCGCCTCGTTCCGGTCCTCCCCTAGCCTCTGAGCGTGAACGTGCTCGTGAACCTCCTCGTCAGACATCGCAACAATCTCCTATGTCCGGCGTCCCTCCTCGTACCAGTGATTCTTTCGCTCGGCCAGCTGCACCGTCCTCCTCGCCCGTTAAACAGGAACCGACGAAACCTTCTTTGCCAGTCCAATCGGCTCCGGCTCCTAAACTGCCAGACAGGCCTCCTCCGCGCTCCAAGTCGCCTGTGCTTCCCTCGCCGACGAACCGCTCGCCGCAGCGGCCTGTCGCCCGCCAGGACTCTAGGGATCTGCAAGGTGCTCGCCGGGATCCTCCACCGCCTGTCCCCAACGGCCGCAACGATCCACCTGTTGACTCGCCCCGAATGAGGCGCGAAGGTCCTCCGTCCACTTACGATTCGCGTCCTCCTCCTCGGCAAGATTCGCGAGATTTCCCCGGCCCACGACGTGATAGTGGTCCGCCACCGTATGACTCCGGCCGGCCGAGAAACTCTCCTCCTCAGCGACGCGATACTGGTCCTTTGTCTTACGATCCTCCTGGTCGTTCTGGCTCTCTTTCTAATGATGACAGGCGCGGCTCTGGGACATGGGACCGCTCTCCTCCGCGGCGTAGCATCGACCGTCGTCCGGACACGCTTGAGTACCACCCCTTCGAGAGTCGCGCAGATCGCGACAGGTCCGTTGCTGAGCGCGGCAGGTATGAGCGCGAGCGAGACCGTGAACCTGAGCCGCCTCGCCGTCATGAACCGTATGATTCGCGCGCTCCTAGCTACAGTTCCAGGCCTCCGCCGCCGCCGTCTGACCATCGCGATGGTCGGCCGGCCTCGCCCGAGGGTCGTCGTCCTCCTCCACCGGCTTTTGCTTCTCCGGCTATGGAACCCCGCGGGCGTCCCGAAGGCGCGCGTCCGCTCGATATGCGTCCTCCTGTGTCCGACATGCGCCCGCCACCACCTCCGACGGCCATGCCCAGACACGACGCGCCGCCGCTTCCGACGTCCGCTTCTGCACCTCGCGATAACATGCCTCCTCCCCATCCCGCGTTCGGTTCCGTGCGAGATGCGCCTCCGTATATGAGTGCTACTGACGGCCGCCGTTCTACCATTCCTGACCCACAGCGTCTCCCTATCCATGAACTCATCCCTCCCAGTCTTGACGGCCGCCGTTCTGTGATTCCTGACGGCCGTCGCTCGGTGTTAAGCTTGATAGATAACCCGCTTCGTCCACAGTCTGTGTATGACGAGCGTCGCGCACCGTACCCTCCACCGCCTGCACCCGCCGGTGCTCGCGCTGAAAGTCGCGCATCATTTCATATGCCTCCTCCTCCTTCCCAGTCATCCCAGCCTCCTCTGATGTACCCGCCCGCGTCGGCCCCTCCAACACACGCAGATACCAGCTCCGTTCTCGGACC
>KV426619.1:9077-21615 GCA_001632375.1 Exidia glandulosa HHB12029 | reverse complement strand
GGTTACCGCATATTTGCTGCGGTGGACGACTATACCGCGCCCTTCATCGACACGCCGATCCAGAGGCACTGGAGCATCTCCGCGTGTACAGCGCGATCTATCATCTTGCCCATTCTCTACGAACTGGGCGACTTCGTGTGGCACGGCATGATGGTCGGCACCGAACTGGACGGCATGAACGACAATGACTGGTCTCGTTACTGCCGTTGGCCCACCTTCTCGGAGTCGACGCGAGATCTGACGGATGATCCCGCCTATGCCAGTCTCATCGGTTTCTCGTACCAGGATGTCGTGGATCTTGGTCACGCTGTCATTGGAGATGGCCCCGGCTTTGGCAGGGAAGTTTTGGGGCGCTGCGACCCGACTATACTCGCTGGTGACCTGGGGCGTGCGGTTTTCTCTGCTAGTGCTGTCGTCTCCATCCTATCCGCCCGGTTGAACGGAGCTTTGCCTACGGTGCAGAATCCTCACGCGTCTGTGCCATACGTATTGCCTCCCCTGCCTTCAGTGGACGAGCCCTTGGTTCTCAGTTTTGGTTTTCCTTCACTGCACCCGTCGGCATTCAATACGATACCTGAATGGCAGCCCAGCTATGACCTATCACTCTGACTTCCCTCGCTGTGCTCTCGTCGCAGGTGTTGCCCGCGCACTAGAATTTCCGTCATCCTCATGGTGTTCGGCTTCCCCAAGGTCGACGACGCCTGGGTTTCCCTGTGTTAGTATGATCGTATACGAGTCGAAGCACACCTCTTGGCCCACGCCTTTTGCTTTCCTTCGTCATATACGCGCGTCATCCCTACGAAGCAACTACGTATCGCAACTGTAGTATTCACATGTGCATTGTTAATATGAAGCAGCAGAAGAAAGAACTGAACCCTGCGGTGGCCGTTGAGATTTGAGATTTGGCCTTGCAACAACAGAGATCTCCTTACAATGCATATCGTTTAAATGCACTTTGAGCGGGAGGGAGTGTTGTGTGCGTCCGATTGAGCCTGTGTGCGCTTGTGCACGACGTCGACTGTTGGATTCGTACAGTACTATTATCGTGGTAGCAAGCATTCCTCTGGTCTCAAAACGCGCCGCAAGGATAGCTCGGATGATAGTCGTAGAAGGAACGAGTTCAGAGATCTGTGTGCAGCACGGGACCATAGGAGTCGGGGAGATTCTGAAGCCGTTGGGCGTTTACTGGCAGAAGCGCTAGGGGCAAGACTGGCCACTGGAGCGGACATAAAACATCGATAGCGAAAGCGAGATATGAGGTAACATCGAGGTAAGAGCGCTGGCGATAGATACTACACGCGCAAGCCATGGAGGAAACGGAGCGGAAAGGAAGGAGACCCGAAAGCGAGCGAATGTACATTTGGTGACAGATTGGGGCTGGCGAGTAGGATGCGCGTCCTAGGCGCTGTCCTCGGCTGGCCGCCAGCGCAGGTGCGACTCATAGAACTGTATGAGCTGCAGCATGGTGTTAGGCAGGGACCAGCGAGAGAAGAATGCGTGGATACGGAAAGCGCACCTTTTGCGGGAACTTCTTCCCGCATACCGCAGAGTCTTCCACAACGCGCCTCTCATCCCCAGTCTCCTTGTCCTTACTGCAAGTACAGTAGTCAGTCTCACGCAATGCAAGCAGGGATGTATGCGAGCGAATACGCGTCGTGACGAAGCGAATAGACCGACGAAATGGGCGAGTATAAGTGAATGAAGGGGATAGGATACGCACATGACAAAGTATACGCGAAGCGTCTTGTCGTCTGCCGCCTCGACGGTCTGGATGCTCTGCACCATGTTCTCCCACGTCCTTAGGTGCATGAACGGCTGCATCGTTCCCAGGTCGGGATCGGGGACCTCTGTGATGCTCGTGTCTGCGACGGCGGCAAGCTTCGCCTTGAGCTGGTCCGCATCGAGACCGGAGGACGACATCTTCTTCATCTCGGTCGACATCGTAGTCACCATCTTCTGCTTCTTCTTGGGTCGGTCCTCGTCCTCTGCAGCGGCGCCGGCGTTGGACACGCGGCGCTTCTTGGGCTCTTCCGGCGGCTCGTCGTCGTCCGACGCGACCTTGGTCTTCTTCGAGCTCGACTTCGGAGTGGGCTTACCGCCCGTGGAGACGCGTTTTTTGGCGTCCGGCTTGTCCTTGCCCTTGTGCTTGAGCCAGTACTCCTCGACCATTTCGGTCGCGCCCTCGCTAGAATCGCACGGTATGAGCGAAATCCAGGATCTCTAGGAGCAAGGAACGTACATTATGTTCCCCTCCGGTTCCCATGTGTTTGCTCCTTCGTCATACCCCTTCCACTTGACAAAATACTCCGTTACGCCCTGCTCTATCGTCAAGGACTGGAAGGGATGGGCGCTGCAATACAACACTCACTTTCTTGCCCTTCCTGTGGCCAGTAATCGCCTCGACCTCATATTCTGGCTCGTCCTCCTCGCCGTCGCCCTCGTCGTCGTCGCCCTCGTCGGCGGTGGTCGCGGGGTCGTCGACCTTGGCCGCCTTTTTCGGCGATTTCTTCTTCGACTTGCGCTCCTCCTCGCTGTCCTCGACGACTTCGGGCGAGCTTGCGGCGCGTTTCGGCATCGTGAACGGTACGACGGGTTGGTGGTTGCGCGGTAAGAGGGAAACGCGGTTTGGGCGGAGTTTGTCAACCTTGCCATGCTCTTCACGCCGTTCCCGCCGCCGCCGAGATATCAGGATGCCGCCCAGATGGACGTCGACGACGACTTTGACGGCGCCGAAGCAAAGATGACGTCCCCGGGAGAGGTCCTGACGTCGTCGCAGGCGTTCATGCGGTCGGTATCTCGCTGCAGGAAGTCCAGCGCTCGCTCACACGTCCCAGAGGCCATGGAACGTTTGTGGTCGACGAAGAGGTGATAGCATCCGTTGCTGGCACCATCGACCGCGTCAACAAGCTCGTATCTGTCAGAGCAATTCGCTCAAGGCGCGTCCAGGAGGTCGATCCATTGCCAGTCCTGACACCGACCCAAGGTATAATCCCGAAGTAGGCGACCTCGTGATAGGACGTATATCAGAAGTATGAAATCGGATATGGAGATGCTCAGATACTCATGTCTTTCAGGTTGGCCCGCGACGCTGGAAAGTCGACGCAAACGCACGACAAGACGCAGTGCTCATGCTCGCGTCCATCAACCTTCCCGGCGGTATCCAAGTGCGTGCATCACCAGAAACACCACTGGCGCTCATAGCTTCAGCCAGAGACGGAAACTTGAGAGCGACGAGCTCCAGATGCGCAACTTCTTCGAGGAGGGCGACCTGCTCGTCGCCGAAGTCCAAGCCTTCTTCGTCGACGGCTCCATGTCGTTGCACACGCGCTCGCTCAAGTACGGCAAGCTGCGCAACGGACAACTCGTGACTGTCCCGCCCGTGCTTGTTCGCCGGCTCAAGTCGCATTTCATCGCGCTACCGTGTGGCGTCGACCTCATCCTCGGGCTCAACGGCCGCGTCTGGGTCTCGAAGCACGTTCACCGCGAAGAGAACGACGGCGACGAGTCTTTCGATGCCGCGCTCGTCTACTCAAACCAGAACGACGTCAGTAGCGCGTGTCCTTGTGCGCATATCATGCTCACGTCCGTCGCAGGAGATCGACGTGTCGACGCGCGAGGCCATCTCCCGCGTGAGCAACATCATCCGCGTGCTTGCGGACCGCTTTGTACCGCTCACGGACGCGCTGCTCGTGGACGCGTACGAATGGGCCGTCGATCAAGAATGTAAAGTTACAGAGATACTGCACGAAGACGTCGCCGACGCGCTCGCCGCGGCCGTCGTCGCGAGAATATAGTACAAGGTCACGTCAACTGTCCAGCCGCCCTGAGAGCCGCATCCTCCGCGTCGTAATCCATCATGTACCGCACGAGCGCCTGCGGGTCCTGCTCTTCTTCGTCGTCGTCCGATTCGATATCGCGGCTATACGACACTGCATTCTCGTCGTTTTCGTCGTTCTCCTCCTCTTCTTCTTCTTCATCCTCATCGTCCTCGTCATCTTCGTCCTCGTCATACTGAGGGGGTGGAGCCATCGTAGGTGCGGGCGGTTGCTGCTGCTGAGCGCGTGGTGCGGGGTTGCCTGTCCCACTTGCGAGTTTGCGTGCATGCGCAGCGCGTTCGGCTTCTGCCTTTTCGGCGTCGACTGGTAACAGCAAGTCCAGAGCGAGTTCGCGCCAGCGCAAGGTCGCGTTGACGCCGAGCGATGATACGTCCTCGAATAACGCGCGCGAGTAGGGGTCGTAGGTTGCCCCGCGCGGGAAGGACGCCGGGTGATTCAGACGCGTCGGATCGCCGTACGGGTACGAAGGGTGCACTTGAGACGGTAGTGCTATGCGAAGTGTGAGCGCGATTCAGGAGCGAGACGCGTGCGTACTATCCGACTCGTCCGGGTTGGGAGGAATCATCTCGAATGGGATCTCGAGCTCTGCGTGGATTTAATATAGCAGTGTACGTCCGGGAAGGAGGTGCGAACCTTCGTCGGCCAGCGTGCCCGGGTCAAAGTCGGTGGTGCCTATTGTGTCGAGCGCGTCGATGTCGGTGCGGGTCATATGGCGGTAGCAGTATGTGAGGTCCTATCTGTCTCCTTAGTTACCGCGTAGATAGTAGACCCAAAACATACCGTCATTATACTAACTGGTACGCGGTGGCGAGAAGAGAGACGCGTTGCGGCTAAGGCCGGCGCGGCGGGCGTCAGTCTGGTCGGACTTCAAGCTTCAAGTTGCGCATCTCCCTTCCACACCCACCTCTCCATGTCCAAGGACGGACCGCACGACGACGGCGAGCCCTCCGCCAGCCACCAACTCCCCGCGGGCAAGCCGTACGTCGCCTACCAGCCTAGGCCCAGCGCATGTGGTTGGTGTCGGCAGCGCCGGTGCGTCCAGCCGCGCGTGGGTTCTGCCAGCGAGCTCACGGGCAGCGCGCAGGGTGACATGCGACCTGGGAGACAAGATCGCGCGCTTTCCGAACGCGGACCCGGCGACCCTGCAGTGCAGCAACTGCATCGACCGGCGCTTTCCATGTAATGAGTGCGTACGCCAATCTCGCTCTGGCGAAGTCAAAGTTCTTATTACAAGTGCTTCCCCGCCCTCCAGCGCGACACCTGTAGTGCGCACAATACCTATGTAACGACAGACAGCGTAAGCGAGCAATAAACAAACCAGCAATGCAAGGAGTATACTATGTATGTATGCCAGTACTGGTGGCAGAGGTAGTAATGTAAGGTGTGAATGGTCGTCATGATGGATGCGATGGCAGTCAAGAGTCCACGAGTCGATGAGTTTCAATTCTTCCTTGCATCGTGTAGTCGTCGTACGCTTCTCACCGCTGAGTGTACTTGTCGCGGCTCCGCAACTTGTCGCCGTAGTAGTAAAGGTATGCGGGGAATGGGATCCCGAGCACGATGGCGATGCCTCCTAGAAGACTGTTGCCGCCACCCGTTCCCAGCTTGTCGAACATTTGCTCTGTACGATAGGTCAGCATGTTTCTTGCGTTCGAGCAGTGGCATGGATACGCACGTCCGAACAAGGGGAATGCGAAGCCGAAGATGGAACGCAGGAAGGATGCGGCAGCGATGGAGCTGGCGGCGTACGTGAACGTATCGACGAGCTAGAGGGAAAAGCGACACAATGAGGACGCTGCTCCCATGGAAGTGAAATAGCGTGAGACTCACGTATAATTGGAGCGGAATGAACGTGAGCATGACACCGAAACCAAAGAACGCGGTGCCTATTATGGGCATGATCCAATGAATTTGTGCGTCCGCGCTCCAGCCGTACCAGCTGCACGCGCGGTCAACAAGAGAGCAACGTATTAGGTGGAGATGAAAGAACTTACAAGAGACCAATGGGCACTATGATGCTGCCGACGATCATACCAGGAATGCGGTACTCCGGTTGAGCGACGCCCCCATTCTTAGCTGTCATCTGCAACAAGATCATTAGCAGCTAGCCACGCGCGTAGAGACGAGATGCACATACGCTGAGATAGATCTTGCTCATAACCTGAGAGCCACCCATACCCGCAATCAAGAAACCCAGACCGAGACCGATGTACGCGAGACCCGCGATGCCAGGGCCCCAGCCGTAGACGTTCTCGTACAAGATCGGGAAAGTCGTAAGCATGAGATAAAGCAAGCCATAGAGATATGCGGTGTAGAGGCTGAGCATGAAGCACGTGATGCTGCGTGTGAGGAGTGTGAACGGCCGCGATAGGTTGAGCCACAGGACGTTCTTGATCGACGAAGGCTTGGGCACTGTGACTTTCTCGCCGCGCGCCTCTGCGGCTTTCGCGAGCCGGATGGCGCGGCGCTCGATGATGACAGGCGCGTAGGTCTCGCGCAGGACGGGTATGCCGATGATGAGACTGATGCCTCCCAGCGCAGAGACGATCACGAAGACGTATTTGAAACCGATGGTTTCGACGATGAAGCCTCCGGCGACAGGACCAATGACAGGACCTGTAGCAGGTAAGCGGTTATTCAACTGAGATGACTGACGAGCTCACCAAGGAGCGGTCCCAGCGAGTAGATACCCATCGCAGCTGCTCGCTCCTCTGGACGGAAGAGGTCCGCGATGGATCCACCGCCGATAGCCACGGCAGCACTACCACCGAGGCCAGCTACGATATGAAGCATGAACTTTCTATGAACGTGTAAGCATATGTGACACGTACCAAAGAAACGGAAGAGCAATATTGCTGTCAAATTAGGGGCCCATATACTGACTGTGTTGAATACCAAGAAGAACGCTGTGGACAAATGCAAGACCCATGTCCGACCGTATATCTCGGACAGAGGTCCGTAGAACAGCGGACCGACTGCAAAGCCGAGGACGAAAATGGAGAGGATCATGGAGATGTAGGTGGGGTTTTGCGTCTCGAAATGAATTGCCATCTTGAGCAAACCGGGACCGAGCATACTCGATGCGAGGGGTCTGTGAAGTCAATACTATTAGAATGCAAGTCGTCGTACTCGTTCAAAAGGTAAGGAACGCACGATACGAGGGTGTAGAGCGCGACGATGGCCGCCATGGACCATTTCTTGCCAGTCGTCCAGTTATGAGGGTTGTCCGGGTCCGAATCCCACTCCTTCCCTACGGGAACACCACTAATCTCGAACTGCTCTTCAAGATCCATCGTCTCGCGACGCGGGAGTGCATGCTGCTGGGCGGGGTCGAAGTCATCCGCAGGGGCGCCGGCGGCAGTAGTGCTTGAGTGCGAGGACGAGCGTTTGGGCTCGGAAGACATTATGGGCGTGAGGGTGTGCGACGGGCTTGCCGCGGCACGCGGGGTCGTGATGTTTTATACGCTTCGGGTCCAGACGCGAATGGATCTTGCACGGGGCCCTTGAAAGTCTTACAACCTGTCAAAGGGGTCATCGCACTTACCGGCCGCCGATCTGCGGGGGCTGTACTGGCCAATCATCTGTCGCGTTGAGTTTCTTCAGCGGGCTATGCCTATATCCCATGCTGTGGGCATCATGAGTTCACCAATCATAGCAGCTAGGATTCTGAGGATATACCCCAGGAATTTATGGATAGAGAATGAAGATTGGCGATGATTTGACGAGTATGCCGATTAACGATGGTGACTAAGCATTACATCAGCCGAGCGCGGCTGCCTGTGGCTGGCCTGCGGGCCCCGAAAGAGTTCAGCTCTCGACTTCATTATGCGAAGTCTCTTGGAGACAAGTCTATTACGGTGCACCGTAGGGGTCAGCGTCGTAGGACGCGTGGTCGAACATCGAGAAAATCGCAGCAAGTATACACGCACTCTCCTTGCGGCGTAGATTTTGTGTCAGAACATCGGGATACGCGCTCAAACGCGCGTGCCATACACGTCCTGCGCTGCCACACCACCCTGGCCACGGCGCTGGTTCGACTGTCCCCACCTGTCATACGGGTCAGTATACGTGTACGGCTCGAGCGGAGAGAGAGTAACGAACTTCTTGATACGGATGGACTCGATCTGAATGAATCCAGAGGTGTCCGTGGGCAAGAACCCACCGAGCTCGTCCATCGAGCTCTCGCGCTCATCGTACAGACCCTCGTTCGAGAACCGGCCCTCGACCACAACGTTGCCACGGTACAGCTTGAGGCGGACCGTCCCGTTTACCGTGCGCTGGCTCGCGGGGATGCACGACGTGACGAATTCGCGCTCGGGCGAGAAGAAGTAGCCGTTGTACAAGATCTGGCTGAGCTGGACGGTGACGAATTGGTCGCGCATTGCGCGCACGTTGCGGTCGAGCGTGAGGCCCTCGATGTCCATGTGCGCGACGCGGAGGATCGTCGCGCCGGGCGACTCGTAGCACCCGCGCGACTTGACACCAATGAACCGGTTCTCGACGATGTCGATACGGCCGACGCCGTGCTTACGCGCAAGCGCGTTGAGTGCGAGGAAGATGTCTACGCCGTCCGTGTACACGCTCTCCTTGCCGCCCGGCGCACTTGGTTGCACCGTCACCTTGACAGGCAACCCACGCTGGAACTCGATTGAAAGCCGCTCAGGCGTTTCCGGAGCCTTCTCGGGCGACGTCGTGAGCTTCCACATATCGTCAGGCGGCGTCGTATTGGGCTGCTCGAGGATGCCGGCTTCGTACGAGATGTGGAACAAGTTTTCGTCTGAGAGAAGGTTAGACAAGCCATGAGCGTGATTCTGCACTCATACCGGTAGACCACGGCTTCGCAGCTGTCTGTTGGACGGGGATGTTCTTCGCTGCTGCGTACTCGAGCAGTGCAGCACGTCCGGCAAAGCGGTTGTAGAATTCTATCGCACAGGTGAGCGACAAGGCGGACCGAACGTGAACGAGAACCGCACCAGGGAGACGCCACGGCGCAATGACCTTGATGTCGGGCTTGAGACCGTAGAATGCGAGCTCGAAGCGGACCTGGTCGTTGCCCTTGCCGGTGCAACCGTGCGAGACGAAGCTGCGCCACCGTAAGTAAAATTGGCCTTGACGTGAATAGACTGCACGTACTCGCATCCTTCGCGCGCGGCGACCTCGATCATGCCACGGGCGATCACAGGTCGTGCGAGCGATGTCCCCAGGAGATAGACACCCTGCATATATTGAGATTCGAGCGGCAGGCGGGGAGCGCACAGACCTCGTAGATGCAGTTTGCCTGGACCGCCGGGTAGATGAGCTCTGTCACGAACTCGCGCTTCATGTCCTGCGTCGTGGTGTGAGTTTCGAGACCGCGATCGTGGACGGCGCGCGCACCTCGAGGAAAAACTTCTTCGCGCCGACCTTGAGCGACTTTGCGCGGGCAGCCTCAAAGTCCTGCGCCGTGGTTAGGAAAGTGGTTCCCAGAATCAAGATCGTGCATACCTCCTCCTGGCCGACATCGGCCATGAACGCGTAGACTTCATAGCCCTCCTCTATGAGCCAGGCGAGAATACAGGATGTATCTGTCACGCGATCAGCATCGTCCAGGTTGCGAGCGACGTCGAGGCGCACCCAGACCGCCAGAGTAGGCGAGGAGAACGCGGCCTTTGCTGCTGGACGACGGCGACGACATGGTGGTTGAAATGAGAGTGACTCGACAGGCGGAGCGAGAAGCAAATTTTACGCTTTGGCTTCGAATTCAGTGGCTGGACAGCGGCCGACCGCGTCCGAGTCCCTTATCTCGGCCAAACCTCGAGATATGGCTCTACATCGTTCAGGCCGTTCAGGGCTTGCGGCAGCCCGAGAGCGAGCGTTTTGCGGAAAGACGTGACAATGGATCACGTGACTCAGACAGAAATTACATCGGCGTTCAAACTTCATCGCTCCCAAGAAATCGACGCGTGTGTCACGCGGACAAGATAGTCTCTACCTATCATACAAAACATTCATATATACCGGATGTTCAAGCACGGCTGTCCGCAACGTGCTCGCCGACTTTGTAGTGGCAGCCACGCTTCTGCTTGAACTCGACCTTGGCATCCTTCTGGAAGATCATGACGATGTCCGACCCTCCCAACTGGAAGTACGAGATCTCCTGGCCCTTCCTCAGCTCGTCGCCCTCCTTGACGCTGAGTTTGACAGACGAGACTAGCGCCGTGCTCATGGGCAGCCTGAGCACACGCCGTCGAACGCACAGTCCGCGGGATTGACGATGACACGGTCGTTCAACGGCTGTGCGATGGGACGCTTGCCCGGCTTGAACTCGCGCGCAAAGAACTCGTTGAACGTCTTCCAGCCCTCTGGAGTGCAAAGGTAGTCGTGGAGACGATAGGGCGGCGACGCCGCAAACGTGTCAATACTGGCCTCGGTAATAGACTCCGGCGTATCCATTCACTTGCCTGGGCGTACTCGATCAGCCAGTCCGGCATCCAGCGCCAGGGCGTCTTAGAGCACGGGTCGATGGGGCTCTGCAACTGACTAACGGGAGGGAGATTGATGACGAAGCAGAACATGCAGATGTGGAGGAAGACATTGTTGCCCGTGCGCGTCTCGGTCGGCACCCAGTACGTAGGTGTCAATGTATACGAGGTAGTCGTGGACGCTGTGAATCTTGAACTCCTCGAACTCGGGCAGTCCCGTCGCGTATGCGAGCGTGAACGAGTTCTCGAACGCATGTTTGAAGCGAGCGTCGCTGTTAAGATGGTCAACGAGCTTCTGGACGATGGGGGTATGCATTTTTTAGAGCAAAAGGGTGCTATGTGAGATCCTTCAAGGCAGAGACGAATCACAAATGACCCACTTGGCGGTTATTGAGTGGGCAGTGAAATTGCAGTTAAGACGCGTTGTGGAGATAGCCTGAGATAGGGCTCAGCATGATGACGACGAGTGCAACGAAGGAGAACGTACACCGAGGTGGTTGACCAGTGAGTCCAGAAACTAGAGTGACGGGCACAAGCTTTTTAGATACTCGAGCAGCGCCTTGCGGCGGTTGAGTCCTGCTGGAGATCTGTCTAAGGAAGAGAGGCAAAGAGGCATGCGCAGCACTTGAGAGGTGGACTGGAATCTGCGGCGCTTCCAGGTCTCCACCGCCTAGATTCCAGAGGCTACAGAGCTTTTAGTTCATCGGCCACGAGGAAAATGACTCGGAGGCGACGATGCTCATTGCAAGAAGGGATACCAGGGCTGTCTGCATGAGACCGCGCAAGTCCGCATTTGGGAGAACGATGATTTATCAAAGGATCGAGAGTGTCAACTAACGACCCGCTGAGTTGCGCTCGCGCAGCTGGTTCATCCCACACAGATGGATTATCGGACCAGAACACGTCGCCTAGAGAGGAGATTCATGACAATAGAATGACCGGGTCGCCTGGAGATCTACCAGACCGACCAAGATCAAGAGTCGCCACTCCGAAGCGTCGAACGCAACTGGGGTTACAGTACGGGACCGTGACGTCGCTGCGCACTTCGAGAAGAGACAAACGCAACTCCTGGGGCCCTACAAGGTGGGGAAGCCTATCTAGCATGACGACTCGCCGCAGTAAATCCTTCTAGGGAGCTCAGACGGTGCCAGACCCCAAATACAGCCAGCGCTGGTTCAGATTCTCCCAAGAGCACAGCTGCTCAAAGCCCCCCGAAGTATGATACATCGTAGGCAGGGTGGATCTCGAGAGTTGAATCCGTGCGTCTGGGGATCGCCTCGCGTGGACGCTTGCTGCAATGTCGTCGCTCCTGCGTTGCAGTAGTAGTTTGTAAGTCAGCCAAGATGAGCTCGAGCCGCTTGAACGCGCGTCGCGACAGGCCAAGCTTGTTTGTCACTGGCGGCGGGAGAACAAGAGAATACTGTGCATCTGCCCTCATAGTTTGAGAGATCGGTCGCGCACGTAGGGCAATTGTAGGGCAGGGAGTCGGCATGTAGGCATGCGCCTATGCGAAGCTGTCGCGTGGTGCCTGTTCGTATGTCTTCGTATGAACGACCAAGTCCGAGCTGACGAAAGCAGAGGGGCGAGCGGTGTTCAAACGAAGATTCAAGCGTTTAAAAGTCAAACGCTCACCCCGAGCTCCTCGATCTGAAAAAGGTACACCAGTAGTTGGATAAGTACATACACTTCAGAGGCTACTGATACATCAGACACTAAAACGATGACAGAAGTACAATCCGGACACAATGCCGCATTTGTGCGGGCCTTGATCATTGTTGGAACTTCTTGAGGAACCAACTATCTGTGTCTTGACTACACAATGTGTCAGAATCAGTGTGAAGAAAGAATGAGGACGTACCCGGCGGAACGCGATTCACTACCACCAGAGCCCGTGGACATGTCGACGGTCGCATGCAGCTCCCATCCATATGCGGCCAAAGCGTCGAGGATGTTGAGCAGTAACACACGAGTCGTAACAGTGTCGCTACCGTTGGCATACCACGGGTATCCTGCACGACATCAGGAATCGGTATGCCACACACGCATAGACGACAACGGACCGTGCATCTTGAACTGGTAGGCGACGTTGGGTACCTTCCACTCTTCACGCTGTATCGCGCCGCCGAGGATCTGCTTTACGGCGTTTATGACGTTGGGCGGTGCGTTGATGAGGCGCAGCTTGTCGCCCTCGTTGAACGACGCGGCGAAGAAGGTGCACGGCGATGGTATCGTCGCGCTGCG
>KV426618.1:9364-21496 GCA_001632375.1 Exidia glandulosa HHB12029 | reverse complement strand
CACGACTACTCACGACTTGCCTCGGGTCCGCCTAGAGATGTGGGGATACAGACTGAGGGTCGACTTGGCGAGTCCCCTTTGTAGCAAGTCTTGACCCATTGCCTCGGGGTGACGGTCGGCGTCCCGTTTCGCCCCGCGGTACCACATGGACGCCTCCAGTAGGTTAGGTGGCGCCTCTCTGCCACCTCAGCGCCGCTGGCTGCGTCCCATGTGGGTCTCTAGGTGTAGTGAGTCGCGGATGGTTCACTCCCGCGGGTTATCCATATAGGTCTTATACGGCTGGCCGCAACACAGCACTTTACAGGGAGCCGAGGCACACCTCTCGCTTGCTATCATGGAGAACATACACTGGCGGAAAGTGAACGAGCGGAAGGAGATGAAGCACGTGAAGAAGAAGAAAGGTGAGTCGTCCGCTGCTATCACAATCAAGAGTGGGCCCATCACAGTGCTGCACATGTGGGAGATGTACAAGGCGAGCCGGGATGAGCAGCTGAGGGAGGAGGAGCGGGCCAACAAGCAGGCAGCGGCAAAAGAGGCAGCGCAGCAGCAGCTCAACGATGAGTTGAACGACATTGTCCGCGACCCCGAATACGAGTTCACAGGAACATGGGCAAGCTACAAGAACGGAAAGGTCGGCGGCATTTGCAAGGTCGTGCATGACCTTTGAATCGAGCTCCACAACACAAACCGCAAGAACAAGACCAAGGTGGAGCTCGTGAAGGAGATTGAAGCTCGCTTTGCCTCTTGTGAAGACCTGAGGTCGCTGAAGTGCTATTGCACTCTCCGGAAGTGTGCCCCGCCTGCATCAGCGACTCACAATAGCGGCGCAGGACATGCTGTGTCGGCTCAGCAGTCCCAGGCGGGTGCGAGGGGTGCTGATGTACCAGGTGCGTAACCATACAGTCTCTCAGTACTCTGAGTGGCCACACACCCTCTTTAGATGACTATTTTGGACATCAGTATACACTACCGAGTGTGTGCGCATCTCCAGGACCCAGTCCTTCGTCTCTTGCGGCACGTCAGGACCGTGCTCGGCAACACCCGACCAGCCCGTCTGCATCCCATTTCCCCCACCAACCAACCTTCCTTTCGCACCATATGGTCACCCTGGCCTCCTTCACTCCCCACTGCCACCGTTTCTGCAGCTCAACTCTGGTTATACCAGCAGCGCCAGCCATTGGCAGCGGCAGCTCAACCATCCAGCAGTACCGGTCCATCCTACTCACCTGCCGCCCATAGACCCCTCCTAGACACCTGCTAATGTGCCAGCAATGGTTCACAATGCGCTCGATGTGCCTGGACCTGGACTCGGACCATCCACACTCGTTGCGCGATGAGATTGTGCACACCTGATCCATTACCAGTCGAATCCATATTCCCAGCTAGCCCATTCACTCAGTAGACCATTATAATCGTTATCATAAGCCTCTAACACTCTTACCCATTGCTTTTCTGCGCAAAACCATTGTTGACCGTTGAGTGCGGTCCTGCTGCACCAATGAGTGCGTCACTCGCCAAAATGTCCATATAATACATTTTCATCTATTCGTAGTATATTCTTACACCTACATATTGTATCCAGAGCACATTCCATATTGTATGACCTTATTTCACGAGATCAAGAGGACCGACTCAGGCCCGAGGTCGGGTCACACCGCGTCACGCACCAGAGAAAGTGCGCGTTTCTGAGTCTTTCACCGGCATCTCGCTCCTACGACTGGAATATCCCCCCAAAATTCTTTCTTCACATATTCAGGGGTCCTAAAGGTTGCTGAAGTCAACTGTCGGGCTCCGCTGGCTGAGAAGGGTGCACATTATAGCGATCTCGAAAAGTGTGTGCTTCTGTTTTCGGAATAGTACTACCATTTATGTTTATTGTCCACATGAAACAGGCTCGGCCAACACAGTACAGTGCCAGCAACTATTCTCAACAAATTCCCAATTGCACCGAGATTGATGCAAAATTCTAAAAGATTATGCATTTCCTAGACTCAGAGACAGTGTCTTGCCTAGTCATCATCATTACTGGACATTTATCGCTCCTGGATCTAGAATACAATACAAACCCTCGCTGCGCTCCGGGGTTCGATATCAGTGTCATTAGCAAACTGCAGGCCGTGTTGAATGAAATGAATTAGTAAAACTCGAGACCGAACACGAATATCTTGTACAAAATAAGCCTCAGCGCATGCTGTACGCCATCAAGAACCACCTCCCAGATGGCCGCACCTTGCGAAGGTAACCTATAACATCAGTCAGAATGGACAAAGTAGGTAGACAATACCCACCCGAAGCGTAGACCGTGCAATGATTGAAAAGATGCGAATGCCCAGCGGATGACGGATGTAGACCCGTACAGCAATGTCACCGAACTTGGGAGAGTCGAATCGAGAAGGATAGATGATGTAAGACCATGGAGCCCTGGTATCGGGACTGAGTGCACCCAGGGGTTTTGTGTTGAAGAGCGTGAAATGCCTGGAGACTTTGTACAACAGCATTGCTTTACTCGCCATGTCTGCGAGCCGCGTCATCATATTTATAAGGGAGCAGAATCAGGAACAGTGGTGATATCAATTATACTCTTGCGCTACAGTAGGTCGCAAAGTCGATCATCTGTCTGTGCCAGCGGCGTACAAAGTTACAGCGGGCGCGGAGATCTGCATTATCAAGGTCACGCTCAAGAACAATGGAAATGGACACTACAGCTGAAGCAAGTGCGCGTAAACGCCGGAGCAGGATGTGTGCCCGGCAGCACCAGCCGCGAGCGCGTGTGATGTACACCGTAGTGTAGTGCTTCTTCTGTCCGATTCTGGAATTGATAAGCGGAAGAGCATCCCCGTTCTGCCACTGAAGCGTGTCGAGAAAGCACTGTTGATCGTCAGTGGCTGCCCTGAACACCGTGCTGAAAGGGTTTTACACACATTGAGGCTGGGATAGGGTGCAGTTGCAACAGTAGCGCCTTTCTCAGCGGCAGCGCTGTGCACGCAATTGCTCGGGCACCGGGCGCAGTGTCGAGCACGGGCGAGGACCTTAGCGCAACGCGGCACAGCAGCCTATTTTGCCTATACAATACCTTTGCGCGCTTCGAACGCGAAATTCCAGGTGTTCGTGAATTCTGCATGTCGCGACATGCAGAAAAGCTTAAGTCAGCTTTCTGACTCAGAAACGGAGAGCACGCACTGATGTGATGCACATCGGTCAGCATATCGCGGCGGGGGGCGCAAGCTCGCGGAAGCTTCTTCAGCGGCGGCACGTTTGCGTTCGGGCCGAGTCTGAAAGTTCAGGCCTGAACTTTTGACTTGTCCATCTTCCCCACATGCTATGTACAGTGCGGCACCGTCCTACTCCAGAATCTCAAGGTACATTATGTTGGGCACCCTGCTCTCGCCTGGGCGTAATCTAAGCAACAGCGCAGAACGGCACCGGACGCACGAGACGGCCGTGTAGAGCTGGCCGTGCGAGAAGACGTCCCATGTCGAGTCGACGCCCGCCCTGTCTATGGTGAGTCCTTGACAACTGTTGAAAGTTGTCGCGTAGACGCGCGCAAGTGGAAATTGATGGCGCTGCAGCGTATGCCTGGAGACTGGGAGGACCTGTTCGAAAGTGATGCGCGGGATGAGTATGTCCTCGTCGCCTTCTTCACATCGACCGTCCACAGAACGCAGTAGCCAGATGGTGACAATTCGGCGGCCGACGTCTTTCACCATGACTCGCGCATTCTTGACGAGACCCAGTTGCGGTGAGAAGTTGCGCATCATGTGATACATCGCATTCGTCTTCATGGTGAGCACGAACGGCGGCAACCCTGGTGGAGTCCGCTTAGCTCGTGTCGTCACTCTCGAGACCGGCTTCTTCAGCTTCCTTCAGCAAGTCGGCTGCAAAGTACGTCCTTTCCTCGCCCGTGACGCACTGCAGCAGCGTGTTGTTGACTTCGTCGATCTGCAGGTTCGTCGGACAGAGGATGGAGCACTTGAAGCATGCGGTCGGGTCTCTGAGAATATCGTCCGGGAACACGAAATCCAGAAGGTCAGCCATGGAGTCCATCTTCTCAACGAGATCGGTGTTGATGTCAGATCCAGCGCCGTCGCCAATGCCGTCCACCCATGCAGCGAACTCGGGGTCTTCGGTATTTTGAATGGAGATGGTGAGTTCCGTGATGTTGAGCTGTGGCCACAATGGTGATGACTTGATAGAGGCCCTGAGGACCTCCGCCTTCGTGCCCTTTTGTATCACCGGGCAGGTCTGGTGAAAATCACCGGCGAGTAGGACTGTCTTCCCGCCGAACGGGAGGTCATTGCCCATTATGCGCTGGCACAGGTCATGCACACAGGAGAGGACGGCCTGGTTCGACATTGGTGCCTTGTCGAGGATGATGAGTCACACCTCGTGAATGAGGTGTGCACCGTGTGTGTCTGGCTCTATGGTGGAACGTAGGAGCTCATTGTTTTCGATGACAGGAATCTAGGGAGACGATCAGAAGCTTTATCCACGGCTAGAGCGCGAGAGGACTTACACCGAATGTCGCGTGTACCATACATCCACCTTTGTACAACTGCGCAGTGTGGGCTGTTGACGCGGTAGCAAGGACAATCCAGTCTCGCGCAAGGGTGTAGTCGCAAAGCGCAGAGATGACGAATGTCTTCCTCGCCCGGCCTTCCCGTCGACATACTCGAAGCACGGTTCCTACGACGTCATGCTCTGCGCGATGCGGTCAAACAGCGGACCCTGCTCGTTGGTCATGGTCTGCCTTGCATTCTCCGCAGCGGAACACATGTGTTCCCTTTCGCCAGCCCAGCGCGATAGCTCGTGGATGACTTCCGCATCAGTTTGCGTAACCTGAGGCAGTCCGTAGAATGCGAGAGTACGTCCATGTTCCTCCAGCGCGCGGCCGATTTCGAGCAGAGTCTGATCATGGCTAGTGGCCATTCCGGCAGAAGAAGTAATCCTTCGTCATGGGCTTACAGAATGTTGTCCAAGTTGCCAGACGTTGACAACAGCAGTCGTTCACCAGCAAGTGCACGAAGAGCATATTCAGCTCGCGAGGAGTGCGGAGTGCCTGAACAGCTTCAAGCATTGCACAGTCCGATTCCTGCTAGACCTGCAGCAGAAGCGGCCTCTTGATACAAAGGGTATACAACCCCATCAACGGTGCGTGCGTCCTCCCACGATGTTACAGCGTGGTGCTGAAGTATTGCCCGAAGGTAATACACTTCTCCCTGCGATGGGCAAAGCGTTGTGGACGGCTGGGCGTCCTGGGAGAAGAGCCGGGAGGGCTCGCGGCTGGTGCTCGCGGGGAGAACGCAAGGATGAATACGGCAACTACCGACGGACACAGAGATACAGGAGCAGGCCGGGCCTACAGCCCGAGCCTGGTACAGTGTTGCCAGGCACGTGAGGTGTTCGGCCTTCGAGCGCTGGATCACCATTTGAGGGCACTCCGGTTCGACAATCCTGTGCTCGAGAAAGATGCCAGGCGTTTGCAGCCTGTCGGGGACCAGCTTCTCGAAGCAGAACAGTGCGTAGTACTTGGCGTACATCGGGTCTGCAAATGCATGCTCGACTCTTTCGGCGGTATAGGAGCCCATCAGGCGGTGGAAGTAGCGGTCAAGGTCTGAGAGCTCCGTGGTCACCGTCTTCCGCTTGTACTGATGGTGGGCGCGACTGCCTTGCAGGTGGACCGAGGGTTCCTTGCACGCCACATGATTCCCCAAGATGCACCATGCTGCCTCCCCAGCGGATAGGTGGTGTGCGTTCCAGAACTCTTCGGTCTTGTCCACTATGTCAGGGGACGGGTTGTCCGCAGTTACACAAACGTGCGCGGTGTCAACCCCTGCAACATGACGCAAGAAGGCAGTAACGGGTCGACGGACCTTTGTGGATGTACTTGAAGAGGTACTGGAACAGGTGCGACGAGCCTGCGATCTCAAAGTTGATGTGACACTGAAACACGCGCAGAAGCAGGAGACAGTGCGGGACGACCATGCGATCCTCCTCCTTTCGCCGCCTGTACATAACACGTCCATCGAGTCCTAGAGACGTCTCCTCCTGCAGTGGCTTTGGGAACCCATGGCGGCAGTCGCGCTTGTTGTCTGTGATGTTCTTCTTGCGGCAGTAGCGAGGAACAACAACTCTGCCGTTCTCGTCGGTGGAATGGTGGTGGAGCATGAATGTTTGCACGAGCAGACGATCAGCAGGATCGTCAGGCATTTCTGCGGAGACTACACTGTTGATGTCATCTGGCAAGATGCAGTCATGCGCAAACTTGATGAGGATATGCGCGTGAGGAAGGCCTCGCTTTTGGACCTCGACATGTAAATGATGTAGAGCTGCAACACGAATACCATTAGCTATAGTCAAGGCCTAAAGCGTCAACGTATGTGTTTGCCAGCGTTGGGGAACATGGTGTTCAGTACTCATAGCTTCTGCTTGAAGACTCGCGCAACGAGGATAGGGTCATCAGTCCACTTCTGTCCCGGGCGGAGATGCTCCTGGATCTCAGGCCAGAAGGGATTGCAGGTCACTGTGATGAAGTGCGTCGGTGCTCCATAGTGCGCGCCGACAGTGAGAGTGTCGGAGATCTGTTCAGATGCCCAGTGCCATCAACTAAGGAAAGAGGAGGGCAGGTAGATATTCTCTGTATCAGGTACTGCAGGCACACCCATGAGGGCAGCATCCTCATGATGAACATTGTTGTGGTTCTCGTGGATATACTGGAGGCGAGTTTCCAGTATGCGGCAGAACATGTCGAGAATGTAATCGTTTGTGAGCCTGCCAAAAATACGAAAGCGCTCGTCATGCAGGAGGCACATGTGGTAGTGCCACATCTGCGACATCGCGATGTCTGCCTCTACGTGGTTTGGCGCAGGCCCAAAGTCGGAAGCAGCTGTTACACCCCAGCCAAGAGTTCTGTGTGGGAAGAGCAGTGGATAGACGAGAGGTTCCCATAATCTCGAGACCGCAGAGACGTGGTATTTCGAAGTGTCCAAACGGGTGATGACAAGGTGATGAAGTTTCATCTGCCGGCGAGAAGTGTTGCTGAACGACATGATAGCAGCAATCTCATCAGCGCCAGAGTCTTGGACAATGAGATGTGCATGCGGCATGTCGTCCTGAAGCACGAGGCGCTGTAGCTGCTGCATGAGAGGATTGTGTACCATGAGGATGTTTATAGATGCATGGATCCAGAGCTCCGGGACCTGCGAGAACCACTGTCTCCCTGCATAATCGGTGAGTCTCATGATGCTGAGTGTGTTGCGCACGTACCATAGCCTGGAGCCTTTTGCAGCATGTAGCCATCGTAAAGCGCCCACGGCACACCCGAAGAGCTGTTGGATGGATGTACGTGGTGGTACGGTTTACCTAGGATGGCAAAATTGCCTCAAAGCATTGTGCTTCCGGCGGATTAACCGTCCTGTAGCCTCCATGGCTGCAAAGAAGAATATGAGATTGAGGTATCTCGATTTCTCGGAGATAGTTGGATCGGAAGTGAAGAAGCTGTAGGATGCAGGCAAAGGGGGTAATGGTGTGTACAGCGCGAGCTTGTCACCGTTTGAGCCGCAACACCAACCCAAGCGTTCTCCTGTCAGAAGCTCGATTCAGCAGTGTTTACAGCAGCGGGTGTCAATAGCAGGAGAGACGCCACACTTTCCCCACTGTAGACGGTTGCGGTGGAGATGAGGTATCACCCAGACAGCGTCAGGCATTGGAGCGCTCATGGGGAACAAACAGAGAGGAGCACGGAAAGGTGAGACAGTGTATTGAGTACGGGGAAGCGCGACAAAACCCGAAAGACATTGCCAAAACCTCAAAAGACAGGGGACAGGAAGCAGACCACGCCGTGGGGCGGCCAGGAAAGGGAGCAAACACTACTACAGAGCACAGAATAGATGTACATATCACACTACGGGCTCAGCGCGATTCTTGCGCTTTGAGGCTTTCATAGGCACCGGTGTGGATGTTACTTCCTCTTCGGCCGCGTTGTCTTCACTAGAAGACACATGTTAGAAGAAAAAAGATACGCTGCAGAGCCACATACCCAGGGATGATGTCAGACGTGGGAGATCCATGGATAATGGCATGGCCTTCAGCCGGAGCACTGCGAACAATATGAGCACAGGAGTACGCAAGCGCAAACAGCATGAACAAATGGGATAGGCATCACAGCAGAAGATGGACCAGCTGCAGCGCTTGAAGACGGAGCGGCAGAGGGGGCCGAAGGCTCGTCGACGGCGAAGCGGCGCTTCTTCGTGGGACTGCCCTGTGGAGACCCTGCAGACGCAGCCTGCTGCTGCTGAGCGGCGCGAGGACCGACGTTGAGCGAGATGTTGGAAATGTTGAGAGAGAGCAATCCTTCGACGCGACCATGGACAGGACCGTACGTAAGGCACATAGAATTGACGAAAGGGCCTGGAGTGTTAGCCCAGCGGCGGACACTGCCATTGAAGCGGCAACTACAAAGACTACATAAGCGGAAGTAGGAAGTAGTAAGCAGGGGATCAGGGACGTGTGCGCATTGTGCCGCAAACCCACTCGGCCGCGGACATGGTGAAGCCGCATGAAACGTGGTCGGCCATACCAGTGGTCTGCATGGTCGCAGTGCCGAGGATGAGGAGCCATGGATTGTCGAAGTTCGAGATGGTGTCCTCGTAGGTGGGAAGCGATACATCGCCAGGGAACAGCCACATGGATAGCACGTTAACCTGGACAGGCTTGTTGGGAGCAGCGTAGATGATGACAACAGTGCCGACAGGCAAAGGAACCCTAGAAAGACCGGCCCAGACGTAGAGGACGCACGGGATCTTGCCAGAAGTCGCCTCGATGTGCGAGCGATACTGAAGGTGCGTCGACGCCTGGTTGGTAGTGGCGTTTGTTGATGAAACGCGCTTAGCGGTACCGATGCCGAAGGTGCTGAAAATGAATGTAGCAGTGCCGGACATGACGGAGGGAAGAGGAGGGAAGCGAGGAGACCACTGAACGCAACTGGCAGAAGTGCGGAAGACAGCACAGATCATGCGCAAGCACAAGTTCTGCACGCGCTGCAATTGCTGCACTTGCCATTGCTGTTGCATCCGCCAGACGGCAGACACATAAGTCAGCATGGGCAGGATGCAGGCGATGTAGAGGCGACGCATATGGTCCTGAGACAGGCCCCGCACAGTGTTGGCAAGCATGCGCAGTCCCATGGCAGCTTTGCGCGCTTTGGCACAGGCCTTGTCAACATGTGCGCGATATGTGAGCTTGGGGTCAAAGAAGATGCCCAGCCAGCGCACAACAGGCAGTGGCCGCAAACGCGCCATCTGG
Source organism: Exidia glandulosa HHB12029 (assembly GCA_001632375.1). NCBI lineage: Eukaryota > Fungi > Basidiomycota > Agaricomycetes > Auriculariales > Exidiaceae > Exidia > Exidia glandulosa. The sequence goes on along the minus strand of KV426618.1, from coordinate 12,196 downwards.
CCATCTGCATCGAGATAGGGCATGCAGTAGTTATCATTAGCAGCAATAGTCGCAGAGGAGCCATCGCGAGTGCCACCTCCTGGCACCCGGGCCCACGACTATCTCGTCCATCAGCCACGCTTTTTGATGACATGGCTGCCAATCTCAAGCGCATCAAGGGGCTCGTTGGCGCGCACCCTGCTCCTGCACATGCTCCCACAGCTCCAGCAGCGTCTGCGCTTCATACCGCCGTTCGATCGGCTGACAAACACGCTGCACAAGCCGCCAATCCCAACAGCTATGCTGGGCGCGCTGCAAAGCAGGCTGCAAGTGCCGCTGCTGCACCGCGTGTTTCTGCACCACCAAAACCTGTTGCACCACCTACTAACCCTCGTGCTCGCCACCACCCAGCTCGTCTCATCCTCTCTGTGCATGCCACACCTGAGCTGACGGCTCACATCCGCTCTGATGCGAAGCGCTTGCGTGACGATGTCAACAAGTCCCTTAGCGGCTTGAAGACAAAGCGCACCCCAGCTGCGACTTTGCGCATTGCTGGCATGGATACTACCACCTCTGGCAATATCGTGGTCTACGCCGCGGACGGTCTCACTTCTGAGGACTTGCTGCCGCATGCAGACAAGATTGCAGGCGCAATTGTGCCTAGCAGCACATGCTCCTACCCCAGCAATTGTCTGAGCACGATCGCCCTCATCCGCGGGCACAGGCGTAGTAGAGAACGGGAGCAATGTCAAAGATCCGAAGTTTAAGCGAAAGTCCAGGCGATGTGCTCAGACAACCGCTGGCAAACTTTGCAAGCGCCCGTGCGTCATCGGGCGCCTACCCGCTATTCGGTCGACGTCGGATCCTCGCCCGCCGCATACACGCAAGCTGCCTCCAGTCCGTATTAACTACAGCGGCTCGAGCTCTCTTCTTTCTGTGCATGTAGTAGACTTTGTGCAAAAAGGTAAGTTCAACCGAACCGACAAACGTATTTGGCAGGGGCAGTAAAGTAGATACTGCCGCCAGTACTGCCGCATCTCAGCTTGAACTCGATCTGTACATAGACCCATATGTTTAACACCTAGAACAATATTTCACATTGAGGTTGATCTGTAAACCATATCATAACATTTCTCGGTGAGCCCGCTGTAGTTAATACGGACTGGAGGCAGCTTGCGTGTATGCGGCGGGCGAGGATCCGACGTCGACCGAACAGCGGGTAGGCGCCCGATGACGCACGGGCGCTTGCAAAGTTTGCCAGCGGTTGTCTGAGCACATCGCCTGGACTTTCGCTTAAACTTCGGATCTTTGACATTGCTCCCGTTCTCTACTACGCCCGTGCCCGCGGATGAGGGCGATCGTGCTCAGACAATCGCTGGGGTAGGAGCATGCTAGCAGCACCGATTTCATCAAGGCATCTCGCGATGAGCCCTGGCATCAGGTGCTTGTCAATGGCGTACCCACTCATGTGCATGGTGTCGACGGCCTGCCTTCTGACAAGGAGCTGCTTGACGAGATTGTCAACTACAACTCGCACAAGTACAAGTGGGCTTGCATGCCTCGTTGGCTTGGGTGCCCTGCAGACGTGCAGATGCGCCCGCGTGGCTCTGTTATTCTCGTGTTCCTCAATGGTGCTGATGCGGCTCACGCTATCCAGCACTCTGTCAGCGTGTTTGGCAACTTCTGCTCAGCGCGTCGCTTCGAGGATGTTCCTCGAGTCCGCACATGCGACAACTGCTGTGGTACAGATCATACTGGCCGCATCTGCGAGCGCGAAATGCGCTGCGGTGTCTGCTACTCTAACCAGCACACCATTGCATCCCACAAGTGCGAGGACATCTCTTGCGATTTCTACTCTCAGGCGCACGGGCCTGGCGCTCACTGCGAGCACACCAAGCTCAAATGCCCCACTGTAGCGGTGCACACGTTGTCCGCGATGCGCAGTGCAAGGTATGGCAGAGCAGGCGCAATGCGCTGCGCAAGCCTCAGCACACTGCAGCAAAGACGGGAGGGCGCATTCGTCGGACTCAGAGTCGCGCTGCGCTTGGAACCAAGGACGGCCGCCCGTCAGCGGTGCCAATGCCCTCGAGCATGGCAAGGCAAATGATGCTGCTCGCAAGGCAGCTGCCACATCCAATCGCTCTACACCTCCTGCGGAGCCTGCCCAAGTCGATTCTGCATGATTGTGCGAACACGACCCATTTCTATTTCTTTTACGAACACGCGACAACTCAACACCGCGCAGAGCGCACTGTTCACGCCTGGCTCTGATTATGAGACAGAGCGTGCCTCTGACATCTATCTTATTGCGGAGCCCTGGTGGCGCATTGGCGATGAGCCAACTGACCCGCATTTCTCTGTCAAAGAGCCAGCAGGTCTCTATCCCATTCTACCTGCACAAGTCATCCCTGCAGCATCGCGGCCGCGCGTGTTTGCATATGCAACCAACTTGCCTCCTGACTTCAAGGTTTTCAACCGCTATGACTTGGCGCAGGATTTGGACTTCCTTATTCTCGAGATTTGCCAAGGCTCACACCCTCCTTTCCTTCTTGTTGACTTGCACAACCAAGACCCTCCTGCTGATGCAGAGGGTGCAGTCCGCACTTTCCAGCGCTTCAAGCGCGTCGAGTTGCCTGACATGCCCATTGCCATTGGCATGGATGCCAATGAGCACCACCACCTGTGGCACTCATTCACTGCTGGTACATCTCGAAGCGCTGAGGACATGATCGAGTGGATGGAGGAGCATGGCTTCAGTGTGCTCAATGACCCAGATGTGCCGACTTGGCGCAAAGATGACCATTCCCAGACTTCGGTTCTTGACTTGTTGTGGCAGAACCAGCAGATGGCTGC